>CAUYPO010087920.1:0-13042 GCA_963574435.1 Cheirogaleus major
TATTGGATACATTTCTTCACTGAGATGTGTATCTGTTTTGTTTGGCAGTGAGCTGAATTTTTTTTTATTTCAGCATATTATTGGGGGTACAAATATTATGGTTATGTATATTGCCCATGCCCCCCGCCCCCCGCGAGGCCGGGGCGCCAGCATGGCCAGCCCCCCGACAGTGCAAAGCGCACTCAGTGTGTGTGTATTTATTTATATTCTTGGTGTGGTTTTTTGTTGTTGTGTTTGTTGTGGTGGGGGGGGTGTGTCGGGGGCGGAAGAGGGGATGGGTATATACAAACATAATGAGTGAGATGTGCAATGTATGGGGGATGGTCATGCTTGAGGCTCTGCCTCGAGGGGGAAGGGGGGCATGGGCAATATACATAACTGTGATATTTGTACCCTCATAATATGCTGAAATAAAAAAAATTTTAAAAAAACAACAAATGAATGGATAAAGAAAATGTGGTATACATACAGAGAATACTATTCAGCCTTCAAAAAGAAAGAAATCCTACCATTTGTAACAACATGGATGAACCTGGAAGACAATATGCTCAGTGAAATAAACCAGACACAGAAAGAGTAATACTTCATGAGCTAACTTATATGTAGAATCTAAAAAAGTCAGATTCAGGATTGAGCTTGAGCCCATTATCCGAAGTGAGATGACATAAGATTGGAAAAATGGGCTCCACATGTACTCACCATCAAATTGGTATTGACTCATAAGCACTATGGTGCTCAAATGGTGGTGGTGTTCTCCAGGGATTAGGGGGTTGGGGGGTAGACTCACAACTGAGGGATGCGGTGAGCATTGTGGAGGGGAGGGGCATACCTCTAACCCTTGCTAGGGAAAGATAAAGATATGAAATGTAACCAAAATGTTTGTACTCTCATCTTTTCCTGAAATAAAAAAAAGTCAGATTCATAGAAACAAAAAGTAGAAGGATAGAAAAAGAAAGTAAATGAGTGTCAGACGAGTAAGGGAAATGGGGAGATGTCAGTTAAAGGATACAAGCTTGCAGTTATAAGATGTATAAGTTCGAGAGATCTAATGTACAGCATAGTGACTATAGTTAATAATGCATCGTATATTGAAATTTGCTAAGAGTAGATCATATATTCTCACAGTGGTGTGTCTGGGTTTGAGTCTTTTATAAACATTTTTTCTAGGTATTTTGGTATTTCTTAAAATGAATTTGGTTATAGAAAATATTATTTTATAGTGTTTTGGATAAATCTTCCCTTTGTTTTAAGTTTTCTCGTTTAATGGCAATCCTAAAATTCAGAGATTTGCCCTCCTAGACAGATGATCTGTATCTGTTAACTTTCTTTCATATTTTATGTTGTCTCATTTTTTTCTTTCACTTTGTGAGATTTTCACAACTTTTTATTTCCTTAGATATTTTTACCATCATTCCTTCTTAACTGTTATAAAAGTTATTTTCTAGTTGTCTGCAAATCCTTTCCTTGTTTGATCAGTGCACTATATTGTCAGATATATCTGAAAAAAAATATTGATTCTGGAAGCATACTTCAAGGATAATAAAGACAGTGGTATTTAACCAATAGAGAAGGAAATATAATGCTGACTTGGCTGTAAAGTGGTCATCATTCATATTCAGTGCTAACATTAATATTCATATTATACTAATTCAGATACTATTTACTACTTTTCAATTATTACAAACAAATTATAAATAAATTGGGAAAGTGTCCAGAATTTTAGCAAGTGGTAATTATCTTAAGAATGGAAAAATAAGATATAACTAGCATTAAGTTTTCACTTATGTAAGGAGGTAGGTGCATATAAAATACATTGAAGCATAGGGCAGGACACAGATATAGTAATTAAATTAAAGCCTAATTGTATATAACAGAGTAATTGGTAAACTAATTAAAGTTCATACATAGCTTTGAGTAAAAGAAATAACCCCTAAAAAGAAAAGAACAACTAAAACACACACATGCAATATTTTTAAGAGAGAATATCTGAAAAGAGAATACATGGACAAGATTTTCAGGATGGAGGTTTTGATGTTTTTTTATGATAATCATGTCTATATTATTTGATTATAATTTTTATAATGTGCACACATTATTTACACTAAATTTAACATACTTCTAAAAGAAAAGAAATTATACATACTTTGTGAGCCATGGACAGATGGCATAGGAGGCAAAAAAGAAGTGTTTCATAGTTTAGATATGTCAGAGCATGTGCACAAGACATGTTATTTTGAATAAAAATTTTATTGAAGTATAGTATGTTTGCAAAAAAGAGAGCACATCATAAGTGACATGAAATACTACCCTGAAACTACCATCCAGGTCAAGAACTAACCAGAAGCACCCCTCATTACTCGGTCCCTCATTCTCAAAAGAAAACCTTTTCCTAATTTCTAATAAATTAGTTTTGCCTGCTTATGAACTTTATATAAAGGAAAACATGCAACATGTATTTTTGTCTCTTACACTCAACATTATAATTGAATAGACCACAATTATTTATGTAGACTAATGTTGATGGACATTGGTGTTATTGTCAATTTCTGGGTATTATGAATATGCTGCAATTTATGTTTTTTACAAGTTTCCCGGTGAACTTAGGGATGAATCACTACTGGATATACAACTGTCAAACTTGGGATACAAGCAAGAGATAAGAACTTAGGAAATAAGAGTAAACTCCAAATTACTTTGGCAGGAGAGTGCTGATATAAATAAATTAGCACAGACATTAATGAACATGGCTCATAGTTAGCAGGGATTTAAAATTTTGTAGAAATTTTACTCCAGTCTTAGTGATCCAACTACTGTGATGCAAAATTGTGTAGATTGTCATTCAGGAGAGATATACCTGTCTATGAACATTAAATACAGCAAACTTTGAAGTCCTGTATGAATAAAGAGGTTCTTTACCTGCATGAGCATGGTGGTTCCTTTGCAAAAGAGGTAGAAGATTCTGAGTCACATGAAAATATTTCTTGTGGACAGATTTCTGGTTTCCTTGGGAGGGTCCCCTGTTGACTTGGTGATCTCAGCCTGGCTAAGAGAACTTTAATTTCTCAGAAGACTCTATTTAAATGTTATGAGAAGAATTATCCTTTCCCTTAAGCAAGAACCTGATGACACTATCTCGTATCTGCTTGGTTTTCACCCCATACACAATAGGGTTCATTGTAGGAGGCATGAGTAGATAGAGATTAGCCATAATAATGTGTATATGTGGAGGAATGGTATGTCCCCCAAAGCGGTGTGTAAAGAAGGTGAAGAAGGCTGGAACATAGGTGATGACAATGGCACAGATGTGGGCAGTGCAGGTGCTAAAGGCTTTCTGCCGAGCATCTGTTGTTGACAGACTCACAACTGCTCGAAGAATCATAGTGTAGGAGATTGTGATGCACAAGATATCAAAGCCCCCAATCAGGAGGGCAACCACCAACCCATAGATGGCATTGACCTTGACATTACCACAGGATATCTTGGCAACAGACATGTGGTCACAGTAGGTGTGGGGTATGACATTGCCCCTGCAGTATGGAAGGCGCTTGGTGAGGAAAGTGAAAGGGATAACAAGCATCACACCTCTAAAAAAAGTGATAAGCCCAACCTTGGCGATGACTGAATTAGTAAGGATAGTGGCATAGCGCAGGGGGTAGCAGATGGCCATGTAGCGGTCCAGAGCCATGAGCATGAGCACCCCAGACTCCATCCCTGTGAAGGTGTGCACAAAGAACATCTGGGCCAGGCAGGCCTTAAAATCAATCTCCTTGAGGTTGAACCACAATATGCAAAGAGTGTTCGGAAGGGTGCTGGTGCACATGAGCACATCCGTGAAGGAAAGAAGGGCTAGGAAGATGTACATAGGTCTGTGTAAGGCCTCTTCAGAGTAGATGAGGTATATAAGGCCAAAGTTCCCTGTGATAGCAATGCTGTACATGGTACACAGGGGAAAAGAGATCCACAAATGCACTTCTTCCAGACCAGGGATGCCATTTAGGATGAATGAAGCTGGAGTTAGGCTTGTGCCATTTAGAAAAGACATAACGAGTGTTGGAAGTTCATGGCATAGCAGGTGCTGAATTGTCTCTGTCAGCAGGAAAAAAATAAGTTCAGATAGTAACTGATAAGAGAGTCTTCTTTCCCATAATGGCTAATTTGTCTTTCTTACAGATCAATAGCCACATGTGTACCCTTATGTTTAATATGTGATATATACTTTGTTTTGGTCCATGTCTTAAGCATTAGATGTTGTTGACAAGATGAACTAAGTCTATTCAATGTGTTTGGAGGGTCTTTTATTGTCATGTAGTTCATTCTCCAGGATAAAGTTGGTCACAAACTGAACAACTGGATAATCAAGTATTGATTAAATATTTATTGTGTTGTACTGACTTCTTAGTCAGAGATGCCTATTCTGTTCTGAAATGTTAGCAGACTTCAGCAGATCTTGTGGGCTCACCTTTCAAAGTTAATCAGTCTTACCTATTGGACATACTAACAATAATTTCAATATAGATTTAGACCAATCTTCCCACTTTTGGTTCTCAGAAAACCTAAATGTGGAAAAATATAAATCATTCCCTTGTACCAATAGTTTTCTTTAAGGAAAATCATAGGATGGTCTTAAATGTAAAAAAAAAAAAAAAAATCCCCTTTCTAATAATCATCAAAAGGCCACCTATTTTACCAGTACCATAATAAACTGATGAAAAAGAATCATTAGAAATGCAATAATTTCTGACAAGCCGAAATTTTTCTAAGATTAGAGTCCAGTCTAATGGTCTATGGAGTCTAGTCTAATGGGAACAAAGATCCTTATTATCTTAAACTAAATCAATTGACATTCCCTTTAGAACAGAGTACTTTATTTTCCACCTATATCACAACTTCAGAGAGCTACAGAATCAAATATTTCTCAAGCTATTTTAATCTCCAAAGCTATTTTTCTGGTATAAAGAAGATACTGAATATATATTTTTTAAAGTCCATAGAAAAAGAGGCTGTGATGCAGAAAAGATCAATAAAACACTCATTAGGAGTAAGGAGGAGAATATTTGATGTGACAGTTGTGAGGAAATAAGAATAAAGTTGTGATCATAGGATGGATGCAAATGGGATGCAACTGGGCCATGTGGAGGTGGAAAGCATTGATTTAAAAAAAAAGAACAAGTAGTGTGATGGGGGTAGTCTTCTAGAGGGGGATATTGGAGGAAAAATAAATGGGCTCTTTGATTAAAAATATCAATGTTAAGATGTATAGTCCCTTCTGGACATATTGGAAGTGACCTCCCTGTCATTCAGGGGTCTCTCTATTGGAAATTCAAGGTTGTGTGAGTTGGCTCCCCTTTGTTCACAGGTGTCTTTTATAAAATTTTATCTTTGTTTTGTAAAACATGAGTAGATAAACTGTAGGGGCCTTTCTAATTAAGATATAATTCAAATATCATACCTATAATGTGAAATGGAGGCAACTCCCTGGAAAGAAGAGTAAACAAAAAACAGAAAATTATGGAATAAGGCTGTCATCACTGTTTTCTTTTCTCCCATGACAAAATAAATTCTTTTCTCTCAGAAATGCTGTTTTTACCTTTCACAACCAGTGGGACTATGTAGAACACTCTTCACAAGGGTTATGTTTCAGTAGTTGAAATGTGAATGTTTCATCCGACATGAAAATGGAACACATAAGCCAGTATGTAAAAGCAGCCTTAGTAGGGTACATGACTTTTTAAAAGTTACGAGAATAATTTTTTCTGAAAACTTTTTAATTCATCCTCCCTTTTCAGCTAGCATAATCTGCACCCATTCGTTTAATAAGAAGAATACAACCCCAATTGAGAAATCTGCTCACCCTGCAAGCTTCTCAATTTCTTCAAGAAACTGAAGACATATCCACGGATTAAATCACATTCATGTCCATGTGATGCTCTTGGCCCTGCAGGAGAAATATAAAATCTATATTGAGACCTTGGGAGGCAGCTGGAAGATGGAACATTTCTATTCTCTGTGTATATGTGAGTGTACACATGCACATGTGTGCAATGTGTGTGTGTGTGATATATTCTTAAGTTGGGTAGTCAGAAAAACTTGGTTGTTACTATCTCTTTCTACTGTAGTCTCGAAGGAGAAATGATTTCCCGTGGGTATGTGTGTGTGTGTGTGTGTGTGTGTATGTATTTACAATGAGAATAAAGGAGAATTAAAAATCAGATATATCTGGGTTCTAAGGACACTGGCTGAACTCCTGGGAGTTGTCTTAGAAACTATTTGGTCCCTCATTATAGTCTAGGACTCCTGAGGGCAAAATTTTTTATGGGTACAGCAGAGACCATGGAGGTCTGAAACCATTTGGAATTTCAGAATTAAATATTTTGGGAGACAGATCTGTCTTCTAACTTTTTCAAAACTTAGAACAATGTCAAGCACAAAATTGGTACTGAAAAATATTTTGGAAGAAAAATTAAATAACATTGGTATGCAAATAATAGTATACATGTAATCTTTTATTTAATGTCTTCAATATATTGCTTATTAATCATAACAATTTTTGTATATATTATTTAGTATTGTCTAGATGTATGGCATCACATTGACTATGAAAAATGAACATGTTCTTTCCTTCTCCTCTATTTTTATGCATTTTTCTTGCCTTAATGCACTGGCTAGTGTCTCCCTTCTATGTGATGTTTACCAGGAATACTAATAATGCATACCTTTGTTTCATTACTGATGACTGTGGGTAAAGAAACTTGGTTCCAAATGATCATATGAAGACATAGACTTATGTCACAGTACAGAAGCATAGCTATGCAATAATAAAAAAATTATATTTCACTTAACCCAATGTCCTCTGAGTTCATCCATGTTGTTGCTAATAACAGAATTTCCTGTTTTGTTAAAGCTGAATAGTATTCCTTGTGTATATATTCCACATTTTTAATCCATTCATCCATTGGTAGATACTTAGGCTGTTAACATGTCTGGGCTGTTGTCGATAATGCTGCAATGAACAAGGGATTGCAGACATCTCTTTGACATATTGATTTCAATTCCTTTCTGTACATATACCCAGTAGTGAGATTGCTGGATCGTATGGTAATTCTGTTTTTAATTTTTGATGAAACTCCATAATGTTTTGATAATACAAATAATACTAATTTGCCTCCCCACCACCAGTGTACAAGTGTTCCCTTTTCTCCACATCCTCGCCAACACTTCTAATCTTTCATGTTTTTGATAATAGTCAACCTTACAGGTGTGAGGTGTTATCTTATTGTGGTTTTAATATGCATTTCTCTTATGGTTAGTGATGTTGAGCATTTCTTCATATATTTGCTGCCCATTTGTATGCCTTCTTTTGAGAAATATCTTTTTAAGCCCTTTTCCCATTTAAAAAAATCTTGCTTTTTAAATTTGTATAAAGTTAATGGGTGTAAGTGCAATTTGTTACATGGATATATTGCACTGTTGTAAAGTCTAGGCTTTTAGTGTTTCCATCACCCCAATAAATTATATTATGCCCTTGTAGTAATTTCTCATCATATACCCCCCCCGCCACACTCCCATTCTTTTGAGTCTCTAACGTCTATAAGTCCACACTCTATGACCATGTACACGCATTAATTAGCTCTCACTTATAAGTGAGAACATACAGTAATTTTCTTTTTTTTTTTAGTTATTTAAGATAATGGCCTTCAATTTCATGCATGTTGCTAGAAAAAAACATGATTTTATTCTTTTTATGGCTGAATAGAATTCCATAGTTCATATATTCCATACTTTCTTTATCCAACCATCCATTTATGGACATTTAGATTTATTTCTTGTCTTTAACATTGTGAATAGTGCTGTAATAAACAGTATGGAAGTTCTTCAAAAACCTAAAAATAGAACTATCATATAACCCAGAAATCTCACTGTTGAGTATACATCCAAAGAGGAATTCAGTAATCAAAATGATATTTGCACCCTCATGTTTATTGCAGTATTATTCATAATAGCCAAGATTCGAAATCAACCTATGTGTCCATCAACAGATGAATGGATAAATAAATTGTGGTACATATACACAATGGAATATCATGTAGCCACAAAAAAGAATGAAATCCTGCCATTTGGAACAACATGGGTGGAACTGGAGAACATTATGTTAAGTGAAATAAAGCAAGCACAGAAGGACATGTTCTGTCATATGTGGGAGCTAAATATTAAAAGCAATTGATTTCGTGGAGACATAGAGTAGAATGATGGTTACCAGAGGTTGGGGAGGTAACAGGGAGGTATGCATAAAATGGGGATGGTTAATGGGTGCAAAATAGTTAGATAGAGTGAACAATATTTGATAGCATAGAAAAGTAACTATAATCAACAATAAGTTAGGGTATACTTTAAAATAACTAAAAAGTGAAATTGGAATGATCCTAAAGGAAGAAATGATAAATCCCTGAGGTTGTGGATACCCAAATTACCCTGATTTGATTAATTTACATTGTATTCCTGTATCAAAACATCACATGTAACCTATAAAGATATACAACTATTTTGTACCTATAATAATTAAAAATAAAAATAATTCAACAAGACAAAGAAGTACAAGCACAAGTATCTTTTTGAGATAATGATATCTTTTCCTCTGGGTAGATGCCTAGTAGTAGGATTTCTGGATCAAATGGTAATTATATTTTTAGTTCTTTGAGAAATCTCCATACAGTTTTCCATAGAGGTTGTACTAATTTACATTCCCACCAACAATGTATAAGACTTCCCTTTTCTCAGCATCCTCACTAACATGTCTTATTTCTTTGTCTTTTGGATAATGGCCATTCTGACTGGTGTAAGATGATATCTTATTGTGGTTTATATTTGCATTTCTCTGATGATTAGTGATGTTGAGCATTTTTTCATATGCTTGTTGGCCATTTGCATGTCTTCTTTTGAAAATGTCTATTCATGTCCTTTGCCCACATTGTAATGGAATTATTTGTGGGGTTTTTTGGTGTTGTTGAGTTGTTTGAGTTCCTTGTATATTCCGATAATTATTCTCCTGTTGGATATATAGTTTGCAAATATTTTCTGCCATTGTGCAGGCTGGCTGGTCTCTCTGTTGATTATTTCCTTTGTTGTGAAGAAGTTTTTTAAAGTCCCATTTGTCTATTTTTGTTTGTGTTGCTTGTGCTTTCCTAGTCATGAATTCTTTGCCTACACCAATGTCTGGAAGAGTTTTCCCTTGGTTTTCTTCCAATATTTTAAGTTTCAGGTCTTAGATTAAGTCTTTAGTCCATCTTGAGTTAATTTCTGTGTACGGTGAGAGATAAGGGTTCGTTTTCATTCTTCTGCATATGGCAATCCAATTTTCCCAGCACTATTTATTGAAAAGGGTATCCTTTCGGCAGTGTATGTTCTTTGTCCATTTTTCTGGGTTATTTGTGTTCTTGTTATTGAGTAGCTTGAGTTTCTTGTGTATTTTGGATGTTAGCCCTTATCTGGTATATGATTTGCAAAATTTTTTCCCAATCCACGGGTTGTCTCTTCACCCTATTAATAATGGTTTTATTTGCTATGCAGAAGCATTTTAGTTTTATGTAATCCCATTTGTCTATTTTTGCTTTTGTTGTCTGTGCTTTTGGGGTCATATCAAAGATATCTCTGCCTGGGGGGGTGATTTTAAAAGTTAAAATTTGTACATATCAATAAATTTTTATGTTATGGTTTTCACTTTTTATTTACTAGATAAGAAATGTTTGCCTATACCAAGGTCATGATGATATCATCCTATCCTTTTCTTCTAGAGGTTCTGTAATTTTAGCTTCTAGTTTAACTATATGCTCCACATTGAGGTAATTTTTGTGCACAGAGTGAGGTAAAGGCTGTGATTCATTTGTCCCTAGAGATGTACAATTATTCCAGCACCACTTGTTGAAAAGACTATTCTTTCCATCACATACTTTGACCCCTTTGTTGAAAACCAATTGACCATATATGTGTGGGTCTATTTTTATACTGTCTTTTCTGTTTCATCATTTTTGTTTATATCTTTATATTATAAGCATATTTTTTAAATTACTATAGCATTATAATGGTTTGAAATTAGTTTGTGTAAGCCCTCTTTGTTTGTTTCTTCTTTTTAAAGATTGCTTTGGATATTCTTTGTCCTTTGCATTTCCACAGATATTTTAGAATTTTTAAAAATTTCTAGAAAAAGCTTTCTT
Source organism: Cheirogaleus major (assembly GCA_963574435.1). Classification (NCBI taxonomy): domain Eukaryota; kingdom Metazoa; phylum Chordata; class Mammalia; order Primates; family Cheirogaleidae; genus Cheirogaleus; species Cheirogaleus major. The sequence continues at coordinate 10,209 of CAUYPO010087920.1, forward strand.
GGATTTTTATGAAGATAGCATCAGATCTATAGATCAATTTGGAAAAATAGATATTTTAACAATATTAAGTCTTAAACATTTAAATTTATTTATTTGGGTCTTCTTTGACCTCTCCTAGGACTAGTCTGTTATTATTATAAAAAATCTTACAAATACTTTGCTAAATATGTACCTAAGTATTTTATCATTTTTGGATCTATTAGAAATCTTTTGCTTTTTAAGAATTTCAATTTTCTGTTGTTTATTGATAGTATATATAAATAAAGTTAATTTTAGTCTTATTTATTACTTACTTCCCTTATTTGGAGTTTTATTTAATTATGTTTTTTTCCAGATTTTAAGGTAGAACTTCAGAAAATCAATTTTAAATACTATTATAAGTATTTAAATATGCCTATTTCTTTCTAAGCAATGCTTTTCTGTTTCCTGCAAATTTTGATAGGTTGAAATATTCTAATTTTCTATGTGCATTTTTCTTTGACCCATGGTTATTTAGAAGTTTTATTTCCCTGTATCTTGGAAGAATGTGAGTATTTTGTTGTTATTGATTTCTAACTCAATTATTTTTAGTAAGAGATCATATTGCCTGTGATTTCTATGGTCTTAAATTTATTCATCCCTTGTTTTATGGCCCATATGCACTTGAAAAGAAGGCATGTTCTTCTGTTTTAGGGTGGAGCAAGAACAAGCAGGAATGGACCGTCACCTCTGTATGTGTCTTTCAATATATATGACCATGATGAACCTTCAGAAAGTGATGGTTGCTGCTCTGCCTTTGCCTTCTAAATCTCACACAAATTCATCTTTTGGCCGACTCTACTTCATCAACATACAAGAAGAAAAGTCTTAGAAATGTAGTTCCACCTTATCCATATTAACACAGTACAAAACACCACTGGGTTATTTCTACCTCTAACAAAACAAACAGGACTGAAAAATCATTTCTCCATATGGAAAACTTAAGTTGTAATTGCTTTTTCCCTAAAGATGGGTAGCGTGAATGTGAAGTTATAAAGAAAAGAAGTAAAAATAATCCATCTTTAGATTCATGAGTCTACATCTAAGACTTATTGAAATCAGTCTTCGGGAAAAGATTTAGCACGGGGTGGCGGGGAGCTTCCTTCATTTGCTACTACCTTGATAGAAATTTAGTTTAATTTTTCTCCCATATATTGGTATGTTCTTTAAATCTCATAAGTTAAAACATTTGAGTTAGTTGTTTTTATTTATTTTATTAAAAGAATTCTCATTAGAATAATATGGGTATGTTTCTCTGACTTTTATTTTTATTCTACCTCTTACTTTTTTTTTGAGGGGGGATATAATTTATTTTTACAAATTAACTAGAAGTGACCAATAAATTTGAAAAGGTAGCTGAAATGGACAAATTCCTTGAAATATACAATTACCAAAACTGACTAGAGAAGAGAAAAAATCCAAACAAGCCTATATTTGTTAAAAATGGATTCTATAATTAATCCTTTTCATTAAAAAGTATTCAGGGACAGATTACATTAATGGTGAATTCTTCCAAATACTTAAACAAGAAATAAACTCTTTAGAGACTACAGAAAGATGAAAATCTTCCAAGTTTGTTTAAGGAAGCCACAAAAACTCAAAACCAAAACTTTACAAAGACATTATAAGAGGCTCTCGGCTCTCAGGGTGAGAAGTGAAGAGGGCAGACAACCACACGAAAGAGATCTGCATTTACACTGGATCAGCTTCGCAAGACTGCAGAGAGACACTGGGATACGGACAACATAGACAACAAGCAAAAGTGAACCGAAAAATCTTCCACAAAACTCAGGGACTCGGGAATATAATAGGGAGGGAGCACGTCCACACGGCTATAGCCCCGCGGGCTGGCCGCAGGAGGCATCTCTCCTGCCGTGCGCAGGGAGATGATCCCTCCCTCACCGAGCCCCACACCCGCACAGGCGGGGAATTGCCCGAAGTTGGTGAGAGGTGGTAGTGTGGACAGACAAACAGAGTAGAACAGAGTCTGGAGCTGGCAGCATTTTGAATTCTCCGCAGCGCTCCGCTGAAGCAGTGGCGATTCGGGGTGGGTCCTGAACTCAGCAGCGGCTTTCCCGGTCCCACTGCGCTGCTCCGTAGCTAGCAGAGGGCTGCGCAGGAAACATCTTATAGGCTCCCCTTCTACCCTAGATGGCCTTGGCCTTTTGGACTTTAGGACAAAGAAACTTTTTAACCTCCCAGTGTCCGCTGCAGCGGTTGCGGGTGGGGGAGAGCCTGAGCCCAGCAACTGCCTTTCAACACCACTGCTGCCGCCTCGTAGCTTGGAAAGGCTGTAAGGCGCCGTGGGGAAGCTGGTTGCTGGCATCTCCTCTGACCTAAACTGGTTGGTCTACTTGGGCTTTTAGAGAAAGTTTCTTTCAGACCTCCCAGCACCCTGCCAAAGCAGTGGTGAGTGGGGGAGGTCCCGAACTCAACAGTGGATTCCCCAGCGCTGCCGCGCCGCTACGTAGCTAGCACAGGGCCACGCAGGAAGCATCTTTCAGGCTCCCCTTCTACCCTAGACGGCCTTGGCCTTTCAGACTTCAGGACAAGGAAACTTTTTGACCTCCCAGTGTCTGCTGCAGTGGGCGTGGGTGGGAGAGAGCCTGAGCCAAGCAACCGCCTTTCAACACCACTGCTGTCGCCCCATGGCTTGGAAAGGCTGTAAGGCGCGTAGCTTGGAAAGGCTGTAAGGCCCCGTGGGGAAGCTGTTTGTAGGCACCCCCTCTGACCTAAACTGGTTGTTCTAATTGGACTTCTGGAGAAAGCTTCTTTCAGACCTCCCAGCGCCCCGTGGAAGCAGTGGCGAGTGGGGG
>CAUYPO010087921.1:0-16208 GCA_963574435.1 Cheirogaleus major
CTCCTGTGTCAGTGTGTCTCTGTAGCTGTCACCGTCGTGGTGACTATAACTAGATTCTTATGCAGTTACACACAAGCATTCACCTATGAAAATGAAAAAGATGTTATTTTACATGACATTTTCTTTCTCTTTTTATTATAGCGGGACATTTTATGATTTTTAAAATGTTATGTACAAGTTGAACACGTTACCTATAAATGCCATTTTTGAGTGGCAAAGAGAATGTTAACAAAATGTTTTGGATGGGGAGTAAAGATCTATCAGGATTGAGAAATTCTGCTATAATAATGAGCTGGAGCATCTAAAAATCAGCAAATTTTAACTTACTGATCCAAGTATTCTTTTCCTACCTTTTCTCAATAAAATGCTAGAGAAGAAAGAAGAAAGAGAGAGGGCTTAAAAGTTAGCACCTACAGAGAAAAGGCCCACAATGCCCCACAGAAGCCTGACTGGTATGTAGCGATGGGGTTCAGGATGCTGTCCCCAAAACGCAGCTCTGGCATTTAAGAAAACAGCAGAACGGGCAGGTCACGCTCACCTTCTCCTTGCCCTTCTCCCCTGATGCAGATCATAAAACCAAGCTGACCTTCCCCTGAAGTAGGTCATAAGACCTTCCTTCCAGAGAGATCTTATACCAAGATTCCTATACCAAGAGGAGAGGAGTGCCACACGGCACACAGGGAAGAATCTGAACAAACAGGCCTTGCCAAGTTCCCATTAGATCACACCCTTTTGTCCTCCAATCATACCTCTCTGCACAACTGTCCATAGAAGTACAGTTTTTTCTGTCTCTTTGGGTCTTCATTCCTGAAGGCTCCTGTGTCATTGCAAAACTTTAAATAAATTTCTATGTTTTTCTCTTATTAATCCATCTTTTGTTATAGGGGTCTCAGCCATGAACCTTGCGATGGGTGAGGAAAGAAACCTTTTCTCCCCTGTAGTAGCATCCTTTGATCTGGGGCTTGATTTAGCTATTATCTGCTTTTATACCTACTGGAATTCTCCCCACCCTCTCCCTATCCACTGTGAGCAAATCTCATTTCTCTCTCTCTCTCTTTTTTGTTTTTTGCACTGTGTAATTTTGATTGTATTCATTTAAAGTTCTCAACCCAGTCCCCAAATTCTTTGGAAGAAAGATGTTATGTGAATGTCCACAAAAAGTACATGGTCAATCCATGAACAAGATGTCCAGAAAATCTGTCACCATTTTCAGAAAAACATTTGCAAATTATTAAATTTCTTTGACATTAGTTGCCCTGTTTTCTTTTAGCTGATTATCTATCTTCTTTAGGTCACAATCTAATTCATTTTTGACCTAAGATATCATTGTACCATGTCTAAGTCTCTCTTTATAGTGCCTCAGACTTTCTAACTTAAAACCATTAGACCATTTACCAGGTGTGTCTGGAATCTGCGCAATTCTGAATCAAGAACATTTCCAAAATAAACCTATTTCAAGCTTACATCTGAAACAGCACAGTCAGAAAAAGACTCAATTCATACCTAAGAGGTATTTTTTATTACATAGATTAAAGAATGAGTTCTGGAGTATATACTTGCACAGTGCTGTAGCATAGCTGTTTCTCACCAGAACATAAACCATGTAAGTCACATGTCATGAGCAGTGAAGCAGCCGAGATGTCCCCAACACAAATCTGGGACCCCTAACTTCACCAGCCAGTCTCTGGAGCCCAACAGCTCATGTTGTCAGGAAACATGACACAGTGAAAGAACTCAGTCTTAGGTATTACAATGGCACAATCTTTAAAATGGGTGGCTGTAAAAGTATCTTTTGTTTGAATGCATCTGTGGTTTAGACACTGAGATAAAAATCTTCCTACCATAATCACATTTTAAAATACAAGAAATAAAACACTGAACAGCCAAGCTGAGGTTAGAAAGGCAATTGACCTATCTGTGCATCTAAAATCAAGCAACTCACTATGTGAAAAATCACTAGGGTGGACCCTACACTTTATTTGCATACAAATAGAGACAGGTCTGAGGCACACTAATGGTTAAATTAGGCAAGAGGAGGTTTTTGGAATTGGGGGTTTTTTAAAGAAATGATTAGCCACTTGTCTTCAACATATACTTTCACACACACCATCAAAAGCATTAGCACACAACAAAGGAATGTGCAGACATTTTAAAAAGAAAACTTAAGTAAAACAGACACACTCATCCTTACCTCCGCAGGCACGGGCAAGTATGCTAGAGACTGGATTTGAATTCAGGCAAGTAGCAGAGTCTACTGTTACAGCAAGTGTTACAGCGGGTGGTCCCGAGGACAAACAGAGGGACACGCGGAGAGTCAGAGAATCAAAGTTTATTCGCTGGTGGGCTCAGAGGGGTCTCGCCACCAAATTCTGAGCCACATCTACCTGATTTTTCCCACTTTTATTAAGTTGGGGTGGTCCGAGGGGTGGGGTCTCAGGTGGCTAATGCCCACCAGGTGATAGGTTAGTCGATGTGTTAGGTAATAGGTTAGTATTATGTTGATGAACCAGGTAATAGGGTAGTTGATGCACCAGGTAATAGGTTTAGTGTTATGCTGATGAACCAGGTAATAGGTTAGTTGATGGGCCAGGTAATAGGTTAGTATTATGCTGATGTGGGTCTTCTGGGGGGGGCAGTGTCTCAGGTGGCTGATGTGCCAAGTAATACATGGGGGTTTTCCTTATCACTACTGTGCCTGGAGATGGGACCTGGCTAGTGGAGGCAGGACCAGGAAGCCGCCTCCAGTTAGCTGGCTCCAGGGCCTGAGGGTCTCTGTTGGACTGTGTAAGCCAGCCCAGGGGCTGGGCGAGCTGTGGGTCACGGGCAGGTCCCCTGCTGCTGTGTCAGTGCACAGCATTATTCCAGTAGCCTGGCGCCATCTAGGTCCACAATGACTTGATAATGATGGAGCTGTTAGAGGAGGGACAAATGAGGGGAGGGAACAGGGCCAAAACAAGGACTTTACCCCTCCTCATTCTCCTTGAGACACTGACTGTGGTTTTCAATGTCAAATATTGCAACGGCGCAGAGGCAGAGTGGAGAGGGCTAAAGCACTGGCTTTGTGCCTTTTGTGTGTGTGTGTTATCTCCGTTACTCCTCCCAGCGACCACATGGTCAGTACTATCATCCGCCCCCCTTTTTACAGAAGGAACTAAGGCCCAGGATGGCTAAGTGACTCACCCAAGATCACACAGGAAGTGCAGACCATCCGAGCAAGAGTCCAGACTCTTAACAACCAAGCTCCGCTGTCTCCAACTTACATCCTTAGACACCTGATTTTACATAAAATAATATTTTATCATGTTTTGGGTCTTTTATCTGTGGTGCTCAAAACATTTCACCTCTTTATTAATCCAACAAATTCCTAGCGAATTCGAGGATCAAAATTTTTTATCCCTGGTTACGAATTGGGAAAAATCACAAACCTCTAGCACTTCCTCTAACCTCAGCATTTCTCTACTTCGTCAGCATTGCTGAAGAACCCGCCCAGAGCCACTGCCCCTACTCCTGTGGCCACAGCAGCTGGACAGACATAGATGGAAAACACTGATACAGCAGACTTTTCAGGAAAGAAAAATAAAGGCAACAGAATCTTTGATGAAGCCAGTAACATTGTTCTGGAAGGGGCACGGCTCTGCCATCTAAGTGTGCACTCCCAACTCGTGCCAGTCATTCTTAGTTGCCTAAGGAATGCGATGTGTATTTTCCTCTCATTCTGGTTTTTGTCACACTCACGTTGCTAGGCTCATTTCTCACACAGATAACAACTCTGGACATGATCAAAGTTGCTTTCTGGAAGTAGTTAACTTGAAATATTAACCATGCTGGTAGAGTTTCTAAAATGTGCAGCACTACTTAACAAAGCACTAAAATATTAGAGTATTTAAATAATTCTCTTACAAGTTCTATATTTTTATCAACATGTTAGAATCCCTCTGTGATTGGGCAGTGGAATAACTATAAAAATATGATTCTATTTGTAAGTGTGACATATATATTATGTAATATTACAAGTGTAAACATTATAATTATATAATACTATTAATGTAGTATATAATATAGTATTAAGTGTAATAGATACATGTTATATATATATGTTTATATACATAATTCTACTTATAACTAAGTTATCTTATTATTCAATTACTTTCTCGTGCAAAAGAACACCAACATTCCTGAGTCATCAGTTCTCCAGCGTAAGTTTCACTTAGATTTCCCCGCTCTATCTATGGAAAATGGCTTGTCAATAGCCAACAGGTCCTGTGCTTTGCAAGTTCTAGGTAAGGCTACTAGTACTAGTACTAAAGGATTTTATTCCAGATAATACAAGGGATTTATTGTCATGGAGTTTAGGAACAATAGTGGTAGTAATAGTAGCAGTGGCAATTTAGATTGAGGCATCTGCTTCAAATTATTATAAACTCTTTGGTTTACTTGCCTTTCAAAATTCAAGTATAAGATGACAAAGTCTAAAGTAAGCAACTTTGTTAATGATATATTATCATTAATTTCAAGGTTGATTCTGAAAGCCATTTTCATTAAGCTGCACAGAGAAAGCAAAATGAACCAGCATGTTCAAACCCATTAGCTAGTCAGGAACATAAGAATACCCCAGAAAATACAATTTAAACCTCTCAAAGGATAAAAATTAAGCTAATATTGAATTATGCGATTTACTATTAGGATACAGTTGTCAGTATGGTTTGGATATTTATAGGCAGCAGCACAAATTTTGCATTAAGAAGGTAGTAACAAAAGCAACGGGGAGCAGGGGGAGCAGATAAGCAAATATGAAATTTGGAGTTTGCAAACCCAGATGCTTACAGGGGCCAGGCAGGTCCTAGCAGTGAGGGCAGGCTGGTGAGAGGCAACTGTGAATGTCTAATGACATGCTACCACATGATAGCAAACAAACACTGTGAGTCCTGAAATATCTGCAGATGAAATGACAGATCCAGGATTTGCCTCAAAGTAATCTGGGGCAGAGCAGAAAGGAGAGGTGGGGAGGAAGGTTTATGTAATAGTTGAAAAGAGACTGACTTTAAGCTGATAGTTCTTGAGGCTATTGATGGATACATAGATTTCATTTTACTATTCTCCTTATTCCTGTATGGATTTGAATTTTTCTGTAGGTAAAAAGTAAAAATCACTTTTTAAAAATACACCAAAAAGCAGGTTCATAGGGTTGCCAATTTGCAGCCTCTGTTGTAATGAAAACACACACACACACGTGCGCATAAAAATGGCTGTAACACTTTGCACCTGACCACAAGAATGAAGAAAAATTGTAAATTCACTGCTGTTGTTAATAAGAAAGTCTCAAAGTCAATAGGATCATGAGGCATGGGATAGCCTCTGTTTTTATGTTTCCAGTATTTATTCATAATTACATACGAGAGAACTAAGTCCTAAAAGGTCCCAGAAACACACACATATACATCCATAGACCCCCCCCCCTTGTTTATTCAGCAGCATCTGCCAGCTGTTGAGATGCTCTGGACAATGAATCACTCCATAGTAGCCAAATTTCTTTTCACTGTCCTCTTAGTTAGAGAGTTGAATTCCCAGACATCCAAACCAGGCCTTATTCATCTCCATACTCCTGGGACATCATAGAAAATTAATAAGTAGTTGTTGAATTAATTAACCAAACAGCCTTCATGCACGGGTAGTGTCACTTTGGCAGATCATAGCCTATGTATACAAAATGAGTAAAGTGAAGTTGTTGAAATAATCGAGAAAAACTTTAGCAAAATAGAAAGTGTGATGAGCAATGAAAAACAATGGTCTTTCCTCTGTTAAAAAGCTATCTAAATAAATAAAATGTGATTCTAAATGCATTTAGTAAATGCATTTTTCTGGAATGGATGTCCAACCAGCCCTAATACATCTCATCCCCCCATTTCCCAAGGTATCATGCTCTCTAAGATTGGAATCGTGACAGCTTTCCAGGCAAGCGCCAGAGATGTATATAACAGGGACATCTGATTCCAGGGGTACACCTACAGGAGCTCCCTCCACCCTGCAGGAGGCTCCTGTAGCTCACAAGTGTCCTGGAGCCTTGGGGGGACTGAACCCACAGAATGACCCAACAGAATGTGGGGTGCACACACTATATGGGCAGGACATTGTCCCACCCACGGGGTCATTTGGGCGGTGAGGACCCCTCAGTACAGGTGGAGTGAAGAGCCCTTCTTGCGAAGGCAGCACAGTTGGCTGCTGTGGACTATGGTTCAGCACAGCTCCTGAGCTCCCAAACCAGCCTCCTTAAACTCAGATGGGCAGGAAGCAGGGAAGAGCTATCTGTTAAACAAAACGAAACCCAAATCCAGAGGTAATGCAAAATATCACAAGCTACACTCCGCCCCTTTCTCCACTCTTAGACAATCCTACAGCCAGCCCCTTCCCAGAAAGCACACGCCCCACAGAGCCCTGTCCCTGTGATTAAGATTCATTAGAAACTCTCTTCTTTCCACTTCTGGGATCGGCCTCATTTGGCGACAGCACAAATGACAGAATGATTCAGCTGTGATGGGGGACCCCACGAGGGGACGCGCTTGTCGATGGGCATCTGTCTGCTATCACTCTCCATCCATCAATGCGTAAGAGGTTGCCCTGCTTCGAGAGTGTCACCGGCAGAAAAAAATCACACTCCTCATCGCCGTCCCACTTGGGGGAGGGGGTACCCGGAGACCCATTAGTTGGTGCATTCGTAGAAGAAACGGTCACCAGGAGAGCAAGCAATGAATGTAGAACTTCCAACTCCCTGGGTAATCGTAGCCCCTCATCCCTCCTGAGCTCTAGAATTACTAACAGAAAAACAATCGGCAACTGTGGTGCCACGCATTTATTTCACAAATGTTTACTGAATAGCTACTGTAGAGACAGCAACGGGCTACATACAGGGAACACAGAGCAGTGAAACTCACGATTTCTGCCCTCAGTAAACTTAAGAGATACTTTAAAAAGCTACACACTCATATAAAAAGTTAAGTTATATAATGATGCTAGTCCTAAATGATCACATAGTTCCACAAGTTCCATTTTATAATTTGGAACCAAATAAGTAGAACAAATCCTAGACATTCTGAGTTGACTGCTCTTGACACCCCAAAGGCCACTGCTCTGAAACCCAACTGGGCCTTGGGGTGGCACCTCCCAGTCTGGCGCTCTGTGCTGCTGCTCCCCGTGAGTTCATCTGGCCTCCTCGGCCAGACTCTGAGGTCTCTGAGGCAGCGCCTTATCTCCCACGTGTTTCGCAGAGTTCTCAAAGCCTGGCGTGTGGTGGAGTGAACAGTGGCACTTGGTAGCAATTCTTCTTGTGGATCCCCGCCGTGTTCTCTTGTTTACTTCCCAGTGTCGCCTACCACAGGGCTCAACACACCTCACTGTGGTCATTCAGTGTCTTCCCTGTTGAAATGTAAGTATTGTGAAGGCGGCGTTGGGTCTTTCTTGCTAATCTCTGTGTTCCTAGCAACCAGCTGGGCACGTAGTGAAAAAATGAACTACTGCTGTAACTCTGCTCACACAACTGCCAAAGTAACTAGACAATCAGAGGGTTTGTAAAACTACCAAGACACAGAGTTGTTATTATTATTTTTTTTAAGTTAAAAGGAACAAACAATGATAAAAAGATAGGAAAACATTCTCACCTATCTCAGAATGTAACAGGTAATATTATTGTCCATAAGGGATTTTTCTGTCAACCACCCAAGGATGACTTGCAAACCATAGAGGCTGCCCCTGGTTTCGCTGTCATTTGAAAAACCATGGGCCCAAAAAGATCATCTTCGTTGTTGTTGACCAGGCTGAGCATCAACAGCTGCAAGATGTTGGTTAACGTGTGAGTGAGTGCAGCTTCCCCATGTCCCCTCTGAGCCAGCCCTGTGTTCGCAGTCCACCCAGATACAGAGAAGGACAGGACGCCCACCAAAATGCCAGGTGCCTCCCAGCCCAAGACGGAGCCACAGGTATGGCTGGTGAAACCATGAGCGTCACAACCTCAGTGGTTCACCCAGGAGTCAAAGCCAAAAAAGCAGAAAGCATGCGACACTCGTGTCATTCTGTGGATGCTCAGAGATCCACGCCATCGCGTATGTGGGGCCGTTGTGGGGAACCTGCAGCCTGGGGGCCACATGTGGTCTTCTCAATCCTTGAGCGTGGCCATTTGACTGAATCTAAATTTTATACAAGAAATCCTTTTAATAAAGGGATTTGTTCTGTGAAGTTTGGATTCGATCGAGGGGCTGCACTTGGGGATCTGGAGGGCCACCTGTGTTGTTGAGGCCACAGGTCCCCACCCCTACCTGGCTCAATACAGCAAAAGCTATTGAGGAGAGAGAGCCACATTTGGAGTGTGGCTTGGCAGTGTGCAGGTAAAGAAGAGAAAGTTCCATTATGTCACCCTGAGTCCGAGGACCGTGCACGCATGCGCGCGCACACAGCCGCGCACAGCCGCGCACGCGGCATGCCAAGGCAGACCTCGTACTGCCAGGGCCAGATTCCAAACAGCTGGAGCAGAAAGCAGCAGTTGGCAGGAGCAGACAATAACAAGAGACACGGCATTGGGAGCAGATTGACATACAGAGTTCTTGGCATCACCACACTGCAACCGTTTTCAGGAGAACTGGCGGCCTTCCAGAACTCCCCAGCCCTTCCCAAAAAAGCAAATCCTAGACCTTCTGTGGCAAAGAAAACTTAATAGGTAAAGCCATTTGCCTCTATTTCAAGCTATATGAAAATATACTCGTTAGGCTGGGTCTCAAAATGAAATGTTTCCACATTAATAAGAACAATGGCATAAAAGTAATATGGGCCATTTCCTCATATGACCTGTGACTTTAACCACCTTAAAATCACAGGATGTTATAACTCGAAGAGACCTTGGACATAATTCACTCTCATGCTCTCATGTGGCAGTGGAGGAAAATGAGTCTCAGAGAAGGTGTATGACTTGGCATGGTCACACCTCTAGCTAGTGGCAGAGTTCTTGCCCTGACTCCCAGGTAGCATTCTTTATTCTCTGCCATGCTGCCCTTGTGATCCATTTCACATACATCATTAGCTCCTGGAAAGACAGTAATATCCGAATTATGATTTCGTAGTATTGTAATCATAGTTAAAGCAACATGCTGTGATCTCACAAATACAGCTGTATGTTCTGACCAAGCTGCAGGACACACAAAGATCATGGGGGATGGGGGAGAACCTAGTGATGACTTCAGTGATAAGGAGGCCAGAGAAACAATAACTTCCTAAGCAAGTGTCTTTTGCTGAAGTGGTTAAGAGCTGATGGCCTTATAGTTAGGAAGACTGGGTTCAAATCCTGGGTCTACTATTTAATGAGTGAGCTTGGGCAATTTCTTTAATCATTCTAAACTTCAATTTCTGCATCTGTAAAGCAGGGATAAAATTAGCACCTCCCTCACCGAGTTGTTATAAGAATTTATTGGGATGAGGCACTAAAGATGCTCATCACATGCCAATTTCTCTTATTTACTGAATGAATGTAAACTTGTATTTTTTAAAATTTTGGTTTTCAATACATTCATATAACTAACCCATTATTCACCCAGATATCAACTTTGGGCACTATCAGAATTTCTTTCTGGAGGTGGCTGATTTGAAATATCATTCTTACTGATGGAGTTCCTAAAATATGTATCAACACTTACAAGGGCATCTAAAACACCAGATTCTTTAAAAATAATGTTCTTACTATTTCAGCTAAGGTTAGCTGTCCTCCTCAATGTCACCATTGTCATCTACTGGGTGCCTAGCACTGGCGCAGCCACCATCCGGAGGAATCTCCCTTGATGATGAGTCTTGGCATTTTTACAGAGCAGGGAAACATAATTTCTAGAGTAGACATGCCAGGGACACTGAAGATCAGAGAATTGAGTGTTTTGTTTTCAAAGTTAGCAAAGGGGAAGCATTTCCAGATATTAGAATTCTCTCCACTTCTACTCTCCCAAGAGGTTCTACTTGTTACCTTGAAAAAGTAGGCCTTCTCTGTCTCTGAAAAGTTCCCAGGTGAGACATTATCTCTTCCTCTTCCTTCACCTCAAAACTTCTCACTTTATTTTCACATGGAACGTACACAGTTGTAGGGGAGACATTTCCAGATTATAACTCTGCCAATAGCCTTAGCTCTTGAAATGTCAGATTCACATCAGACAGACCGAAGCCTACCTCTCTCTCTCTCTCAGTGTCTCTCATTCTTATTGAAATAGCTTTTGCTTCCACAAAAAAATAAAAAGGCTTAAAAAACTTCATGGTCCCTAAATCCAGTAACAATGTTTTTAAAATGTGAAAGAATATTAATTTTAATAAAGCAATTAAAAATGACTTTTTCATTCCTAAGAAACAGCACTTTAAAACATTTTAGAAGCCTTTAAATTTTTTTAAATGTTATTTTTATCTAATTGAAAATGTGTTAATCACCCAAAGTCTAGATTAAAAGTATCTTGGCATAATCTTAGTGATGGAAATATTTACTCTGAACATCTTGCCTATATTGTTATTATTTCTTAAATGCCAATACTTTAAAATCATAGACAAATGGTTTATTCCAATGCAAAGCACCAGACTTTTCACTGTTATCCCTTCAATCTGTTATCTTCAGAACACAAACTGTTCCCTTTTCTATTATATCAATTTTACTAATTCCTCTTGAACCTGATCTCAGAACATAAGCCAATTTTCCTAAATTTTTCTTGCTCTTGTTAGCAATTTGGATTTGTGTCTGACGGAGGCTAAACAGGGCTTAGAATATTAATTTAAATTCTTGAGCTAAAAACGTAATAAAAATCTTGGGTTTTGAGCATAAGAGGCTGTGTCATTTCCATAAAAATATGCAAAAGGCTCTGTTTTTACTAAATGTACCATGGTAAAGTTAATCCTGACAATAAAGTTGTTCTTTTTTTTGTCTTGATACATGAACTAGTGATACTTGCTTCTAGCATAATCCCCAGCCTATTTAAAACAAAAGATCTGGGCAGCACACCCGTGATGCCATGGCTAATGGCTGTCAGCTAGTAAAGGCATTCACCAGATGTTGAAGCCCAGAGGCATCCAACAACAGTGATCATTACAGCCTTCAATCACCCCATTTAAAATTTACAACAAACTGAGCAGAAAGCCATTATTTCCACCTTCGGTGTAAAGTTTTTCTCGGGTTGCAAGCGGAGTTCTGCAATGGAAGGATGCACCATCTGCTCCAAGCTCACTTCGCTCTCTCTTGGAACTTCCTCCAATAGAAACAAGTCCCAGATAAAGTCCAGGAACATAGGGGTGTCATTTGTTATTTGGGGAATATTAAAATCCCTAAGGCTTCTTGATAAGGCCTAGAGAAAGGACTTACACTGTAATTAAAGGAAGTAATAACAAATCATAATATAAGGCATAAAATGAACAAACATTATGAATTAATCATACTTAGACAATTACAACCCATATGGTTTGTTAAACTCAATCTGCTACCTGTAGTGACATCAACTGCATGCTGTATATTCAGTGCTGCAGCTTTTTCTCCCCCCAGGATGTAATTACTTAATTTTGTGAATGAGAAAATGAGATGTAAAAGGCAATGTACTCACGATTTGGTATCCGCTTAAGTCTCTCATATTGGATCAAGGATGCACCTGCCACTCACAGCTCAGAGGACTTCTGAATTCCTTTCCTTCAGAAACAAATGTCTTTCTTCCTCTTTCCACCCCCATTCTGTCCTTTCCACCTTCTCTGCTATAGAGTATCCACTGCAGAAAGTTAGGAGAGCAGACTGTCTATGCACCTTGACCAGAGAAGGGACAAGGTTTCCTCCTGTCTTATTTGACACCACAGTCAAATGCTAATACCAGCTCGCTCACCAGAGAAAGTCTTGCTTTTTGTATAATAAAATCAGTGGTGCAACTTAAAATGACCTCCCCCTTACCAAGGTCATTGCTGATCTTGAGCAAATTATGTTATTTACCTGAATGTGAATTTCATCATCCATAAAATGGGAATAACAATAATATCTACCTGAGCAGAACTGTTGTGAGAATTAAATAAAACACACTCTTGTGAAGAACCTAACACAGTGTTAGTGGGTGTTCATGAAATGGGTGATGAACTCCCCTTCTGCAAACACCATTGGGAGTTTAACTGTTCAAGGGAAATTTTGAAGAACAAAAACAACTAAGAATGGCTGACAATGCTCTTATTCTTGGAAGGACGTGGGTTACCTACCCACCTGTAATGAAAACGACACTAGAAAAATTAGGCAGTGAACCAGGCTTAGGCCCAGCTTAGAGGTTTGGTGTATTTCAAAATCACCCTGTTATCCACCACTAGATAAAGCCTAGAGAATTCCATAGAGTGCCATCAGATCTCACTGACGTGGGCTCAGAAGCTGGAACAAAGGGGCCCAGCCAGCTGTACCTTCCCAAGCAACTCTTAACAACCAGCTGCAGGGCCGCTGCAGGTAAATATCTGCAGAGCCTCCGAGGTCAGACCTGTCTATGTATCATGAGTTCCCCTGAGCTAAGCAGCCAGTTCAGGCATCTCTGCACACCTATGGGTGTAGGATCCGCCATCAGATCAAAAGGAGTGGATGAACCATAAGCCTCTTTGATTCCAAAAGGGCCCAGAGAATCAGTCTCTATGAATAAGACTTAATTAAGCAATTTTCACGCTATTACAGAAAAATAGACATGTGAAGCCTATTTCACCATTTATCCTCTTATAATCAGGTACTTTAAGTAGTTCTATGATATCTGTGACAGAAAAAATTCCAGGGTTAGCTCTTTGCACAAACTTCAATTACAACAGCTATCTTGTATTCTAATTAGTTGTTCACACGTGTCAGGGAACCAAAGGCGTCCTTGGTTAAATCAAGCCCAAACTCTGTGCGGATGATGATGGAGGAGGCAGAGAGAGCCCCCTTGGGCGGGAGCCAGAGCCCATAGTCCTAATCCCTGTGTCCTGAGGTTCACCCACTCTTGGGAGAGATTGCACAGTTATTGCTCCACCTCCAACCCACTCGCTCACGAACTCTCCAGGGCACAGCCGAGACCACTTATGTAGGAACATTTAAACATGATTCTGCTAAGGACTTGGGGAGAACAAGAAAGGAAACGAGAGATTTGGCATCTTACAGCCTGAATTTGAATCTCAGCTGCCCCTTTGTATACCTTGAGCCGGTGACTTAACCCTCTGTCCTCATTTATGAAACAAACATAGACAATGGTATACTTACCTCATAGGATTGTCGTAAGGATGGCATTTTTAAAAATACATGGAAAATGCTTAGCGTTCAGCCTCATATGCAGTAGGGGCCACAAAAATGTTTACTTTTTCACAACCACAAGGTTGTGTTTATTTTCTGCCTTATAAGGTATAGCTTATGTACCTAATTCACCCTGACCCAAGCTGCCATCACCTCTCACCTGGGTTCTCCCAGTGGCTCTGAACTGTGCTCTTTCTTTCTTTCTTTCTAACCCATCTCCTAGGGTTTGTGCTCACACGGCAGCCGCAGTGATCGTAGTAGTTTCTTACTGGTGTGATTTAGTGCATACTAAGTATTAAGCACACTTCTAAGCACTTTTATCTATTGTCTTATTTGAACTTCACAATAACTAAGAATTGTTATGACATTTTCTATAAAGAAGAAGAATCTGACATAGAGAAAAGTTAACTAATTATCAAGGTCACACGGTCTTTAAGTGGTAAAGTCAAACACAGGCACTCTGACTCCGGGGCCCAAAGGCCTGTGTGCCATGTGGCCTTTGCTGAGGACCACAGTGGTGGCAGAGTGCCTGGGGAGATGATGGCGGAGCACTATGAGTGCTCCCATGGGCTTAGGCTTAGGCTTAGGCTCCAGCTGGAAGTCACGATACACCAGAATATATACTATATTAGTACAGCAAGATGCTATTTTTCTCCATGTTGCCATGGAGATTGTAACCTTTGAGTGCTCTTAAAAGTCTCTAAGGTCACTAAGATGTCTTTCTCTTCTGCCTTTAAAAAAACTGAGAATTAATATCCTGATTCCACAGACCCACACCGTAACTTCTTGCTATGACTGCTCCAACGGGAAAGGAATATCTTTCCAGACTGAACACATGTACCTCATTTACAATTCCCAAGGAAGAGAGATTTACTTCCTGTTCATATCCCTGCACTCAGGAAGAGGCCACAGAATGCTTTCCTCTGAGCTTCTTAGAACATTTGTGGAGGGCAGGGAATAGCTGGTCACACAAGAATTTGAGCCGACATGTCCAATGCAAAGAATACTCCTGGCAACTAGGCATGTATGAAATTTGCCACACACTTGATAAGATATTCGCAGAGTTTTAAAATAAATTTGATAATAGGCAGGGTTTCACAAGAGGTCACACCTGTCACCTGCTAAGAAGGCAATTGTCAACAGTGCATGAAAACAGATAAACTTTCTGGCAAACATTCTAGAACCCAAAAAGCCCTTTGCCCACATATAATTTCCCATGAAATCTCAACTCTCAGAATCACAGAAACTGACAAAAATGTAGTTAAAATACAGTGAGCATTAACAGAAGGAAATACCAAACTCTTGCTCTCTATAGAAGCCAGTAGAAGCATAAACAACTAGGTAAGACTATTTTGTTATTATGTGACATTGACACTACAATTAATGGCTGGAGAAATAAATGTTCTAACTCAAACTCCATTTCAAAGTAAAATTTGTATCTGAAATAGTGAAATGCCATGTGGCCCATTGCTTAGAGAACGTTCTTTAAACTGTGCACCATTTGCGATCCAGTCAAGTTTCCAGGATCTTCATTTCCCCACCATTCCACCTTCATTGCTATGTCTCTCCTTTCTATGTGGGTATTGTTTACACTGTGAATAGCATAAGTTGATTTTTTAAAATATTATGATTGAAAAATGAAGGGGAAAACATCAAATAACTATGAGCTTAAGGGTACAGGAATAGAATTTGGTCTTCAAAACTTTCCAGAATGAATAGACCACTGTAAACAGGTACCTACAAATGTGCCTTCTATCTATTGTATTGTTACATAGAGGTGTAGTCTTCATGAGATGTCCATTCTTGACTTATAGGATTCTAGCCCAGGGACTGAGGATTTTGTCACTTTCTTAATGATATCACAGGTACAATTGTTTAAGCATTTTCAATAGCCAACGCTTTTACAAACAATGGACTATTACTCTGAAAATTTACAATTAAAGAGAAGGCTAAGCCTTTATTCCGTCTTTATTATATGCACTATATTTCAGAGTGACCGACTAGTGCTAGTTGATGAAGGAAAGTTTTTTTTGTAGAATTCCACCTAATATGTAATACATACATAATAAAGGAAAGATCGAACTAAAAAATCATCATTCTGTAACTCTTTAGCATAATAATTGATTCAGGCAATAAACATCAGTGGATGCTAGGAGTGAAGGATGAGTGAAGAACTAGATATTTTTGACTGATGACTTCTAGTCCTAAGAGGAAAACCACATATAATTAGTGGAAGGGTCTGGCTGTCACCAGCTGAACTCGCTGACTGATCTTGGCATCACTAAAAGATAATCCAGATATTTTTTTGCCTCCCTATGTGATGCAATAAGAAGCAAAACCCAAGACATTACACCCAAATATATTAAACCCTTTAGAGTTAAAAGACATACGAAACATAAAGGAACAAACACAATGAGATAATGAGGAAGACATCAGGCAAATCCAGAATGTGGACCATCCCACAGGACAGTGAGTCTCCGTAAGCCATTGGCATGAATAAAAAAGGGGGTGGGGAAGAACGCCTCTAAATTTAAAGAGACTTAAAAGACATACAGTCAAACACATGGACATTCTTTTTGTGTTTTGGGTTTTTTTGAGAAAGAGTCTCATTCTTTTGCCCGGGCTAGAGTGCCATGGCATTAGCCTAGTTCACAGCAACCTCAAACTCCTGGGTTTAAGCAATCCTTCTGCCTCAGCCTCCTGAATAGCTAAGACTACAGGCATGCACCACCATGCCCAGCTAATAGACATTTTTTTTGAATCTCAACTAACAACTAAAAAATTCTGGAAAACCATTAGGAAAATTGAATGTGGACAGGGTATTAAATGACACTAAGGAATTATTGTTGGAGTGCCATTAGGCATTGTGATTATATATATTAAAAAAGCCTTATTTGTATAGAGATGCATACTGAAGTATTTGAGGATGAAGTCACAATGT
>CAUYPO010087926.1:0-18926 GCA_963574435.1 Cheirogaleus major
CCCAGCTACTCGGGAGGCTGAGGCAGGAGGATTGCTCGAGCCCAGGAGTTTGAGGTTGCTGTGAGCGAGGCTGATGCCATGGCACTCACTCTAGCCCGGGCAACAGAGTGAGACTCTGTCTCAAAAAAAAAAAAATAAATAAATAAATCAAGTACACTTAAGTAAGGACTGCTTAAACCATAATAACAGAGTTTCCCTTTGTAATATGTTTCCTATCTCAATCCCCATGTGCAAAACCTAGCAATTTTGAAAAGCCACCATTTACACAAAGCACTCCCCTTTGCTTTCCAAATAAAAGAAATCTCATCACCATTTTAGATTTTTCCTTAAGTCTAAATGTTGACTTATATTTTGCACTTCAATATAGTTATTTTTTGACCTATTATAAAACACTTTTCTTTCTACCTTTACATTAATTATACCTGTTTTTTATCTAAGTAGTGTGGATTCCACAACTAATTAAGATACAAGATACAACTTGCAAGTCTACTGTTGCAAGTAAGTAGGAAAAAATTTCTTCTTCCAAATATGGCAGAAACCTACAAAATTACACATAGCTCTTCATCCAATTATTGGGTGACATCTGATAGCAGTGGGAATCAATGAACATCAATGTAATAATTGCAATAATTCTGTAAAAACTGTAATTATGTGGAACTGAGACCATAAAATATAAAATATTTCACATTATTTATGAATACTTGAAATAGTTCTTGCTCTTAATCTATAACTTATTTTCTAAAAATTATTTTTAATTATTTACCTTATAAAATTTAATAAAATATATTCAATGAACATGCACCAAATGAATGATACAATATTACAATAAAATTATATAATAAATAAAAATATTACAAATTTAAAAATCACATTCTTATAGTCAAAGTATTATAATAAAAAAATTTTTCACAGATGGAGTTATCTTCTGGAGGAGTAGAGGGGCAGACACATAAATAAATCAATGTTTATTTCCCCCTTACAGGGCTAGGACCGAGGACAGGGCTGAAAAACTAATTTAGCTAACCATGAGTGTGTAAATTAACTAATTTCAGCTTAATACTATAGCTTAATAAATTTCGGAGAAAAGGAAACACAAAGTAATATATAACTGGAATAGAAATCCAAACAAATCTATTTATTTGAGGATAACAGCTATGTCATTGCATTTCGTGGGAAATGACTTGGTGGTAGTGTTAAATATTCCACTAAAAATTATTCAAAAATTACACAATCTGGTAATCATAACTAAGTATACCACTGCTTGCTAAATATTTTTCTCATTTTCAAATATTTCTAAATTATATTCTCATGATGCTTCTTTATAAAATATTACTCACTTGCAAGAGATGCAAGGTGAGGTTGGATATGTATCTCTTTAAGAAGCACTGCTGAAGGAAGGTGAATGGTAAGGTCACACCAAGCCTCTTCTGGCAGAAAGATGTAGGACCATGCAGCAGAGCGAGCTCTTCTATGTGGAGGTGTAGCCTGCAAAAGCACTTCAGCTGGTTGGGCAGTAGGACTGCTAGATGTGATTGTACCTAGAGATGATATTTTAAATAAAATAAGAACTTGCAATACAGCATTAAGAAATAGTCAAATGATATTAATTAAACTAGGAAAATTAACTGAAAACATGAACATTTCATGCTATTAAAATAATCATCTTTAGTCTAAGATGTTAATGTCTAAGATGTTTATGAATTAGAAATAAGAAAAATATAAAAAGAAACTGTAGGCTGGAAAAAGGAGTAAATATCTAAGTTCAAAATATTTTCTAAAGATAGTATCAGTTAAGAAGGAACAAGTCATTTCAATCTGATTAATATTTAAAAGGAAAACTGATATAAGAATCTCTAGTTTCATAAATTGTGTTTAAACTTAAAAATAAAAGGACACTTTATTGCTAAAGAACTGTTAAAACATTCTTTCTAATCAGTAGCATGTTTTGACATCACTACCTTTAAATTCAACAGCTTGTAATTAAAACGTTTAACAGTATGTCATCATCAACTTACTTCAACAACTAATTTGGCTTCATACCAGTGAATAAACAAAACAAATTCATACCAGCAATATTTAACAACACTTTTCTTACCCAGGGGTGCAAAGTTATGGATCCCTTCTGCATTGTCAGGCTCAGAAGCTAGTATTCTTGTTTTCAAAGTGCTGTCAACAGCTTTATTCGGACCAGAATCAAGAAATTTCATAATAGTAGATACCATACTTCTTGCAGTGTTCACAATAGCCCTTGTACTAGTAACCATATTGTTGCATATGAGCTGAACACCACCTAAATTTACAAAGAATATGAAATGAAAACCTTAGGAGAGATGGTTCAACATCAAGGGTCAACTTTCACAAAATACTACAAAAATGAGAATATAACATACTATCACATGTTATACTTAAATAATAATTTTTGGAATTTTATCTTACCCATATCGTGAAATGCTTTCAAGGCATCACTAGTATCCAACACTCTCAAAATGAACCACAATAATGGCTCAGATAACTGGCAAGTAGCAAGAGAGCCCTAAAAAATAAAATATGCGTATGTTATTTTATATCTTCCTATGACTAAGGACTACTAAAATTCTTAGTGCACGTAACATTCCTTTATAGTTAATTTTTGTAAATTCAGTCTGCCAAAATACATGAATCAGAAAAAAAGAGAAGTATCTCCTCTCTGAACTCAAGAGCAATTTTTAAAGCATCTGTCTTCACCTATTATCTCTTTGTATTTTCCAATAGAGAAATAAATATATTCAACAAATATTTAAGAAAATGATAATTATATACTGACATTAAAAAGACTCTAAGAAATTGTTTTAAAATCTCCATTTCAAAACAGTATATGGACTATAGAGTAATATAATCAAACTGGCTCCTAAAATTTCATTTTTAAAAAGAAACTACAAAAAGCAAAAATTCTCTTATTTTTCTTTTTAAATTGCACCAATCCCTTCTAACTGAAACAAAGCTAAACATGCAACATAAATTTGAAAGAAATACTCACTAAATTTTCTTATAGAACATCTATATAGAACATCTTGGTATGTCAGTGTGCTATTTTTAGGGAAAATGAAAGATCTACTTGGGATTACAGAAAGAAATCTAAAATTTAAGAACACATTAAATGCTTTATTCTTACATTACTGTAGTCATCTTTGAAAATACTTTTCAAGGAAACTTTACTGTCCAACTTTTCAAAATAATCCACAGCCCTTACCTACTAACGCTTTTCACTATCCAATATGCAATATGAATACACTTATTTATTTCTGTCCTATATATAATTCTCCACTTGTTCTGCCAGAAATCTATTTAAATTACTGCAACTGTTGCTGGCTTGAACTTACTTGTCTTCCCATATATCCACAGGCCATGTAGGTTAAAATTGGCTGCAGCATCATGTGGACTGTAGAAGCTTTTTTACTAAGGGTTGTCAATATAGTAAATAATCCATCCCCAACAGATATGGCATCTAACCCACCATGAAAGTTTTCATGTTTAGTGAGATGTAATCCACTTGCCCCTAATAAAAATAAAAGATTATGCATTTTTAAAAAGTGTATCCTTAAAGAACAATAATTAAAACAGACTTTAAAGAGTCATTTTTTTCCAAAACCACTTAAGGATGAGTACATAATAGCAGTAAACAAACACATACACACACACACCCCTCCACCCACCAACTCACACCACCCCCTAGAGATTAAAATATCTGTAACATTAAGTATAGCATGTTTTTTTGGATATCTTCTTACATGAGATGATTGATAACAATAAAAAGAATGTTCTCTGTTATATGACTGAGGGAACATCATTCTACATAGTAGCTATGTATCAATAAAAAAGAAAATCAAGAGAAAAATAAGTGATTTGCTATGTCACTATACTGCAAAACATCCCACAAAAAGAAAATATGGTTGTTTCACATACACTGACAAAGAAAGAAATATCAGCAGGTAAAAACAAATCAGAAATGGATTTTGTCATAATTTACATAAGTTAAATTACTTTAAAAATTTAATCTAATGTATTAGCTTTCAAATAGGTCGAAAAGTTAAGCAACAATATATAAACAATATACAAACTTCACTGATATATGTGTCATAGAAATTTTGAATACAATTTTATATTTCATTATTAAAATGTGAACAAATAAATCTGACTGGTTTCTATTACAAAATTTGACAAGAGAATTCTTCATCTTGAAACATTAGAGATGCTGGGTATAAATTATAACACCTGACTCATGAGATTAATCTTTCTATTAATTAAAAGTTATTTTGTTAGTATTTTTCAATATTTTTTATTGAAATTGACATAAATTTTTCAATATTTCACTTTCATTTATTAATTGAAGCTACTCTATCAGTCACAATAAGAACTTAACAATAAAGTAGTTTTACACTATAAAGGAAAATGAATCCATACATTGCTAAAGAAAACAGGTATAGTACCAGAAACAAGTGTTAAGATTAATATTCTCAATACATACCAATTATCATTGCCATGGCACTGCTATTACAAAGGCCCAAAGCAGATAAAATCTGGCTCATAATCTGTTGGTTGGCTAAGACTAAGTCGGCAACATATGCGGGTGATCCTTGAATACTGGTACTGCTTCCATTGCCATCTTTGCCTCCTGAGACTTTTTCTTCATCTGAAACACTATCGGTCGTATTGGTGGTCACAGACACTCTTGCGCTGTATTCCCTATTGCCTGAAAGAGGCAGCTGTACTAAAATGTTAACAAGTTTTAACAAATCAAACATAAGTTGATCTCTTGTCATTTCACCACAAACGGCTTTCGCATCACCTGGACGGATGAGGTTGGCAAACAGTCCCCCAAAGCATGCTCGAGCGCCCACGGAGCTATCTGATCCACTTCTAGACACTACTTTGTCTGAGCAAGTGATATAGTGGTGCACTAAAAATGTGACAGATTCGATCACAGCAGAAATGGTACTAACTGAAACAACTTCAAAATTCTGCTCCAGAGTGAATTCTAAGAGCTTCACTTGGGCATCAAGAGGTCCTTGGCCTGTCTGGAAAGCACCCCTGCAAA
Source organism: Cheirogaleus major (assembly GCA_963574435.1). Lineage (NCBI taxonomy): Eukaryota > Metazoa > Chordata > Mammalia > Primates > Cheirogaleidae > Cheirogaleus > Cheirogaleus major. The sequence goes on from CAUYPO010087926.1 coordinate 5,075, forward strand.
AGGGAGATATTAAAAATTAAACCATTTTAAGCAGTTGTGAAAGGAGTAGCCACCACAATATAAGACATCCAAATAATAATTAAACTCTTGATATTCTCTATTTCATTTGGTAGCTAACAGTTTCCATCTCTCTGGAGCTCCTATTCTTTCCTCCATTTTATGCAAACTCAAAAACAACTTCTCTTCCAAATAGAAAACTAAGGGACAAGTAAAAAGCAAAGAAGTAATTTTGAAGATACAGACTAAAATACTCCAAACTCACAAGGCACTCATTGTGATGGAATGAGCTCTAATTTGTTACATTCTCAAATGATGCTATCATAAACATTCCCAACTGATTTATTTGATTTTCAAAAATTAAGATTCAATCAAATCTTTCTTATGTATTGAAATTGAATGCTCTCAAACTCTGCTTATGCCTAAGATACAGAAAGCTGGAAAGAGCATCACACCCAACCAAAAAATTATAAAAGGCTAAATTAACTTAAAAGTTGAAACTTTTCTTGAACCCATTAAGACAGCTGAAGTCACAGGATAACCAAAAAAAGCTTGAAAAAGACAAGCACCCACAAGGAGATGGAACATGAGTACTGGCTTTATTGTGGCAGAATTTGGGAAGAAGAGACACTGGCAATATACAACTGTGCAAAAAGAATTCACCTAAAATATTTTTTAAATTGCTTCTTGCTTTTCTCTCCTGGTTCTTAAAAAAAAAAAAAATTGCTGAAGGCTGACAAGGTGATAATCAGCCTGGGGTGATAATATACTCCTTACACACTCACAGGAGCCCTCCCCAGCCCCTGAACATCCTGCTTTATGCATCTATTCCATTTGGCTGTTCCTGAGTTGTATATTTTTTATAATAAACTAGAAAATGTAAGTAAAGTGTTTTTCCTGAGTTCTATGAGTCATTCTAATGAATTATTGAGCCTGAGGAGGGAGTTGTGAGAACCCCCAAACTCACCCCCAAGTTGGACAGAAGTATGGGTAACTTGGAGACCCAGCACTTGCCCAACTAGTGAGAGCAGTCTTGTGGGACTGACTCCTTAAACCTGTGGAGTCTGATGCTCTGGGTAGTATCAGAATAGTATTGTAAGGATACCTAGTTGGAACTGAAAAACCAAAAGAGCTGGTGTTGATAAAGATACCACATATTTGCCTGCATAGAAAGAAAATCCTATATAACCTGTAACTCTGACCAAATTGACCTATGGATTGATGCAATCTTTATCAAAATCCAGCAAGAATTATTTTGGGAGGAAATCTATAAGCTGATTCTAAAATTTTTGTGGATAAGCAAAGGAATTAAAATACTCAAAACAATTCCAAAAATAAAAAACAAAGATGAAGAACCTATACTACTAGATTTCAAAAAGTACTTTAGGGCACCAAGACAATGTGGTGCTGGATAAAGAACAGATACAAACATCAGTTCTATATAATAAGAGTGCACAAACAAACCAAACAAATATGGTTGATTGATATTTGAAAAAATTACAAAGGGAATTCAATGAAAAAAGGATAGTATTTTCACAAAATGATATAAGAACAACTGAACACCCATAAGCCAAAGAAACAAACAAAAAAAACCAAACATAAGCAACCAAATTACAGCCCAAAAGCAAAAAATAACAAACCTAAATGTAAAACACAAGACTGTCAAATTTCTACAAGAAACAGAGGACAATCTGTGTGGCCTTAGGTGAAGAAAAGATTTCTTTGCGAAGCAAAAATAATTATACACAAAAGAAAAAACTGACAATTTAGATTTCATCTATAATTTTTAAATTTCTGCCTTTTGAAAGATACTATTAAGAAAATGATAATATCTGCAAAACACTCAACTGATAAAACTGAATGCTTTCTTTATATTAAGAGTGAGTATTTCTTTTCAATGTATATAATAATATCATTAATCTAACTGAAGAGCTGCTGGTTCTTTAACAGGATACCAGAGACTTTCTTAAAAATATCTCCATTTTAAAAGATTGGATGTAACTAAACTAAAAATAAGACTAATACTCCTTTAGAAAATGTTAGAGTATTGTACTGAAGTTTCATATGAAAACCTCACTGCTGGATAACTCTTCATGAACAAGACTATGCTAAAGCCTACACCTAATAAATATGTTTAGACTTAAAATTAAACATTCTAGTTAAAAGAAAAATGATAAAAATGGTGACTGATATTTACCTATCAGCTGGTTTTATTTATGTTATTCGAAATCTTACAAAATCTTCCCTAATAAAGTATGGATAACTATTGTTTACTTTCATATTGATTTTTTCCAAATGTATTTGTATAAAAACCATAACAGAATGTCCCTGATATCATGAATCTATTCCTTCTTGACACTTCCCTTATTTCTGTGTATATTTTCATATACTGCGAACAAATTAAACCACAACCACACTAATGTTTTAAAATAGTTATAAAGGAGAAAGAAACCACAAGGTATTGGGCATTTTACTACCATTTTTCTAGTATTATATACATATTATAAATTTTTATGTTAATTTCTTTTTTTTTTTTTTCAAAGAGACAAGGTCTCACTTTGTTGCCCAAGCTGGAGTGCAGTGTCTATTCACAGGTATGACCATAGCTCAGTACTTTGAACTCCTGGGCTCAAGTGATCCTCCCGCCTCAGCCTCCCAATTACTTGGACTACAGGTGCACAACACCACACCTATCTTATGTTACATTTTATAAACTACACATTGTCCTACGATTTCTAATAAGTTAATTTTTTAAAAGTTATGCAATATAAAAATATTTTACTCATTTTTGAATATGTATTTTTAAAATACCTTCAAATGCACTGGCATTTCCAGAATGAAATTACATGATGATGGTGGCAATAGCACCTTTGACTTATTTCTGATATTACTGGGAATTTTTTAAATACTCAAAATATGACAAATGTTTTGTTCATCATGTAATTTATCATGTAGTTTTTTAGTTTGTTACTTTAAATAACACTGTTTATATTCCATTAAATGTTTTGTATAAAATGTCTTACAGAACGTTGGATTGTATATAATGTCTTACAGAATGATAAAAATGACTATAATATTGATGATGCTGAAGCACTCATGCATTATAAGAATCAACCCATCATGGTCACAATTTATTCTTTTAATATACTGCCTGATTTGGTTAATAAATTTATTTAAGATTTCTATATGAGATTAGTACATAATTTTCTTTTCTAAGCTATATTTTTCAGGTTTTCTTACATATAAAATCACTGATGGCTTTCTCTCTGTATTCCAGAACAATTTAAAAGCTTCAAAATAAATTTGACCTATTAAGTTTATAATAACTAATCTATGAAATCATTAAAAAGCAAGCCAAGTTTTGACACTGTATTCCTTTCATATTAAAGGAAGTTGAGGGAATTGAGAGAGCCATAAACAAATGGAAATAATCAGGAAACATATCAATAAATCTTTCCCCTTTAATCTTTACTGTCCTCCTGCTTATCTGTTTCTAGATAAATCCCCAAGCAATGTGTTAAGGAAAAGTATATTTGGAAGATTACATGTTACTTCTATATCAGAAACATACCGAGTACATCAAAATTTACCTTTCAGTTGAAAGTATGTGAATTAGCTTGAGCAAAAATTCACTGAATATCTGAGGACATGTTGAAGAAAGATGCACTTGTAATCGTGTAAGAAACTCTTGCATAGCTTGTGTGGCTGTTGGACCAACCTGAAGAGAAATACATATCCACTGAAAACTGTTACAGGATAGCATTTACACGATCATTCATTTACAAAGTACCAAGTATAATGTCAAGAGTTTACAAAACACTTCTGAATTGATTTTCACAAGTAATCGTATTAATTATCCCATTTCAAAACAAAAGAACTCAGGCGTAGAGAGGTAAAGTGATCCATAAGAGCCCATGCTTCTAACAGGTAGCAGAGCAAGTACTGAAGTTAGTGAAAAACAAAACTAAAAGCTAAAAACAAACTATACCAAGACACAAAAAACTTCTGTCTCAAAAGAAATGGTAATGAACACAACACTAAGTAACCTGACGTATGTTTTGCAATGTGTTGTTAACACTTCCATATATCATTTTATGTGATCCTAATTTGTTACGACGGACAAGTCACAAAACCATGGAAGATTATTGGGGAAAAAACACAATACAAATCCCCAACTATATTGGAGTTAAGTAAAGTTAATTTCTAATACTGAGCACATACATCCCAGCACTCTTAACTGAACTTCCTATACAAAAAAACAAGATTTCAGTAGGAAAGCTTGATTCTTCAAGCTTTTTAAAAGTCTTTCAAAGTTATTTCCTCCTGCCTTAAAAAAAAAGAGGAGGAAAAATATTATTTTTATATAATGCCTTGCTTCCTGACATCCAACTCTATCACTAACTAGTTGTACAATTATGGGCAATGTAGCTGATACATGTTTTCTCACACACAAAATGATGTAACTGGAATTCGTGATCCCAGGATTCCTCTTGTTCCAAACTCAATATTTAAGTACAGTAACCACTTGATAACACATCTCTGATCCCACCAAAACCCTGTCCCAATCTAACTATAAGTAATGTCTTCTCCCTCCCTTTTTTCCTTTTCTAACTTATTTTATCATGAACTACAAAATTAGGGTATATTCAATATCAGAGTACTGACTAAGTATATCTATCAGAATGTAAGCTCTATGAAGGCAGAGATTCAGTCTTGGTAAATATACTGTGTGTCTAGTACCTAAACTAGCAAACAGAAGCCTTTTAAATACTGAATAAATGAAATAAAAGGAACAGGACTGTTATGGAGTAAACAACTACCTTAAAACGTATCTAATGGAAACTCTAGATAAGAATTCTAAAATGATAAATTTGCAAGATAATCTTGAATAACCTCTGTTAAAAGGATGTTATAAATACTAAATACATTTATACAGAAGCAGTACAATATAGCAAGAAATTAAACTGACCAACTATAGTGAGATAAAAATACTTTAAAGTTCTGAGTAATAATTTGTTAAACAAAATCACTGATCTCATAAAAGGATTATGTAAGGTAAATTGACAATCTCAATAGAGGGCATCAAAAATGATACATTATTAAATTGTTTTAATTCCAAAATTTTTTAAACACTTCCCTGAGTTTGCAGTATTTATCCAAAACAGTTCTTAAATTATCCAAAATTAATGTCAATATATTGACAAAAGTTAGTATTGTTCTAAGACAACTCACTGATATTATGCAGTGTCAGTATCGCTATTATTAGAAACAATGCAAAATATTTTATTATCTTGATACACAAAAATTTACATAGTTTTACTTTACAAATATTGTCTATTCAATAGCCTGGGCATATCCCAGTTTAAAAGTCATATTACCTGTGGACTGTGTTGATTTGTTCCATGTGGACTGGTGCCAGAAAGAAATTTCACTAACACATGAATAAGGTTTGGATCTGAAACCAACAAATGAGCAGTACTCTCCTGAGCTCCAATGGCACTGCTGGAACCAGCTACAAAACATTTTTTAAAAAAGCTCTTAATAAAGGGACCATGAGACGACGGAAATGTAATATTGTAAAACATCTTGTAGTTCCAAGTAAAAAACATTCCTAATATTTATAGTTTATTAAAACAGTTTCAATATCTACTATATTGAATAAGCTGGACTTCATTCTCTATTTTCATTTACCACATATCTCCTTCTGTCTCACTTCTGACTGTGAAAATATGTTCTGTTTAATGGACTTCTTAATCAGTACACAGTGAAGTGGGAAAAAACTTAGATCCTTACTGTCTTATTTGGTGAGCCTATTCTTAGTAACTACCTATCACTTCTAGAAACAGCAATATACTTTTCAGGTAAATTTTAACCTAGTATTTGAAGATAAAATGAGGCAAAAACTATTCCTTTTTGCATGGCAGTTTATACAGGTTATCTGTGAACTACTATACAGGTAACATAGCAGTTTTCTGAGCTGAATAAAAAAAAAAAAACCACTCTGTGTTAAATCTATCATGAGTATCAGATAGTGATGTTTTGATTCCATTTTTAGAAAATATATTCCAAATGAGAAAATGGAATACCATTTTGATGCTAAGCAATAATTTAAATTATAAACAAAACCCAGGAATCTAGTCATACATGTTTATATTGTAAGGAATAAGTTATTTTTAAGTGCAAAGGTACCTTAAAAGAATAACCAACATAAAAACTTAAGACTACAAGTGAAAATTTCACTTTGTACTCTAAAAGCAATCTATTTTCTTTTAATAAGTTTTAAAAAAATAAAAATATGATTTGAACTTCTGATGAGAGATATTTGAGAATATTTACATTATCAAAGTAAATAAGTACAATGGATAAGATATATAAGAACAAATTCAGAAGAGACATTTAAATAAGGGATTCAATCATTTTCACAACTATATCACTGCTTTGAAAAGCCTATGTTACGAATCTGATAGCAAGAATACTAAAATACATGTCAGAGATTTCCATGAATAAATTATTGAACTTACAATTAAGCTGCATGTTTGTCATGAGTGTTAGGCTATGAAGCACAAGGCACCAGGTCCGGAGCAAAGTATTAGGATACCAAGCTAACACCGTGAGAAAGCTAGTTATTGATGCTACACGGGAAAGAGAAAGGCAAAAAGTTTTTACTCAGAGAAAATAAATGTTTGGTAAAGAATTAAAAAACATAAGAATGAATTCAAAACTAAGACATTACTTTTATAAACCAGTTCATTAATCAGTATCCCCAAAACAATAAAAAGTACTCCCCATTAAACACAACTAAAGCCTTAAGAGTCAGTAACATTTTATGACAAGGCTTAAAGTTCAGCCCACTACACATAAAATGACATCATTACAAGTTTGTTGTACTTCCCAAACTACAGACATTTCTACTTCAACATAATTTGTGTTACTAAAAATCCTCACATTCTACAAAACCAAAAGCTGAAAATAAGGCATGTTGGAAAAACTGGGATTAAATAGATTGAAATCAATGCAATTTAACAACAAAAGCACAAGCTCACACAATAATTATATAATTTGGAAGGCCCAAATAGGAAGCAGGCAGGGCAGCTGGAGAAGCCAAAGTTACTCAAAATGCACATAGTTCAGTGTATAGTGCATAGCATAGAGCCTAGATTGTGCCCCTCAGAAATGGTTGATTCCAGATCTAGGGCAAGAAATAAAAAGGGTTTGGCACATCTGCCATATCTCATACCAAAAGTTAACAAAAACATAATCACACATTTTAAAAACCAAAAATAATAGAAAAAGGAGCATCTTACTGGCCACAAGTAGCACAATTTCAGTATCAAGTACAGTAATTGTAAAAGAGCCATAAAAAGATTTTTAAATCCAAGAACTTATACAAATACATATTAAAGAAACTAAACTGCTCATGACTATAGATTGCTTGTGAACCAATTCATTTTAAAAACTAATTTTAATAATTGGCCAACTAAAAATATATAGAAAAAATTAGCCGGGCATGGTGGCACGTGCCTGTAGTCCCAGCTACTTGGGAGGCTGAGGCAGTAGGATTGCTTAAGTCCAGGAGTTTGAGGTTGCTGTGAGCTAGGCTGACGACGCCACGGCACTCTAGCCCAGGCAACAGGGTGAGACTCTGTCTCCAAAAAAAAAAAAAAAAAGGGAAATTATACAGATTAAGAGGGTCTTAAGAAACATAATTAAATCAAATTTGGATCTTAAATGGATTCTATTTCAAATAAACATAAAAAAATTACAGTATTTGAGATAATTGAAAAGTAGAATACTCTCCAGATTTATAGTAAGGAATATTTTTTCTTCTTTGTTAAATATATTTAATATTTTTCATAATAAAATTGAGAAGAGAAAATTTTATAATAGCAATAACTATAAATAATTCAGTGGGAAAGATGAAAATCTGTTGATTAAAGCAGGGATGGCTGGTGCAAAGACAATGCAGATATAAGTGGAATCATGAGCCAATGCAGCTGTCACTAAGGTTGGAAGACAGATCACTTAAGAGCTGAAAAGGATATGGGATGCAGCACTTTTAGGGAGAAAGCACCAGGAACAGATGCTCATTTTTACTTTTCTTAAAATATAACTAAAACAGATTCCTCTCCAGCACTGAAGGTTAGTTCTTTTCCTGTTGAAGGATATTTTACTCCCACCATTCCTATGATCTTGTATTTGCCGAGGGGGGAAAAAAAAAAAAACTAACATGCCTTCTCCAGCTGACCACCAATTCACACAGGAACTAGTTCATCTTAAAAAAAAAAAAAAGACAAAATACCAAACACCTGTTGCAACAGAACAGACTACAAATAAGATAAAACTTTAATAAGATGTAAAGATTAACAGAACACTGTGAATTTTAGTTGCACACAGGCATAAAATAACAAAGACCAGAGAATAAAGAGTTTTCTGTTCTCTTTTCTGCTAAAGAGTCAAGTTGGTACATTAAAAAAAAGGATTTTTCCCCACTGAAACATTTTAACTTAATGACAAAAATTAGGTATATTTTAACCTAATCATGACCTTTTAAGCTTGTTATTTATACTATAATGATTTTCCTTCTAATAAATCTTACCTTGATTTAATGAAATGACAGGTATTCGATTAGCATTATATAAAAATATGTCTGCTCCATTTTCTTTGCTTCCAGATGAACTAGAATTCAGGCTCAATGTGAGCCACAATTGGAGAAGTGACTCCAACTGAAAAAGAATGAAAACTTACAGTAAAAAAAAATGAGATTATGAAACAGCATTTAATAAAAAATCTTATGTTTAAATCCTTGTCTTCAGGAAAGAATTTTTTCTATTAAGCAGAGTTACATCAATTCAGTTGCCAAGCAAATCTACCTTAAAATTCTTGATGAAACAAAATTTAACTGAATTAAAATTTATAATTTACCCCGTAAAAATGCTTTTCTAAATCAAAACAGGTGATTCAAGTCTTTAATCACAGATTTATATATATATGATAGTAGGAACTGAAGTACTAAAGGCTAAAGCTTTAAATCATACAAATTATAGCACTGGGGGAACTGTGATTACTTTGACAATCAAAGTACTTCTAATATTTTTCCACCTGAGTATAAAAGAAACCTATCAGGTTGATAATGTGCCTCCCAGTTAGTTTTCACATTTTACTAAGCTAGCAACAATATGTAAAAATACACCCTCTCTCCTGCAGCCATACCTGAACATGATGGACTTGAAGCATGGAAAAAAGTTTGTTGAAACAAACATTTAACATTGGGACAGATGATAACTGTATAATAAGCTGGTTGGTTTGGTTTGCAGCTTGTAAACCCCCTAGGAGAGAATCATCTGTTCCAGTGGGAGACTGTGATACTGAAAATTAAACACAAGTAAGATTTTAAGTATAAAGAGATGTGGTAATTAGAAAACCTTTTGTAAAAAAAAAAAAAAAAAATTGAAGTTGCATTCTTTAGAATGGTTCGAAGCTATATTATTTGAAAAAATTGTTTCTATAATACTTTTTGAAAGTTAAAAAGACAATCATTATAGAAAGAAGTTCCAAAATTCTCAGAACTCATCCAACAAAAGAATCTCTTCTCTAGGAATTTCTAGTTGTATTTTTCTAAAGAATTAATAAAGAAGGAAAAATAAAGGAAAAGAAAGAAGAATCTTAATTACTGAGAAGGCAGTTTTAAAGTAATCTAGATTCTAGTTCATTGAGTCTTAATCTTGACTGCACTTTAGAATCATCTAAGAAGCTTTCAAAAGTTCTGATGCCCAGACCACACACCAAACTAATTAAATGAAAATATATACAGGGGGAGCAGAGAAATGTAATAATACTAAGAAAGGTTTTTTCATATATTTAGAACATACTAAAAAAGGACACAGTTGTAAGCAGCAAAATCAAAAGACTATTAAGAAAAGGAGACACTAATTTCAAAAGGATTTTTTAATAAACTGCTTGAAACAAGAAATGTCTAACAAAGAAAAGGGCTTCTTTAGGCAACATTAAGTTATCTGTAATCACACAGAGGCTGGACCCTACAAAAGGGATTCCTCTATTACCTGGGAGATAAGATACAATATTAATGTGCCAATATTAAAATGACAGAACACTAGATCATCCCTTCTGTTTTTCTTTTTCTTTTTTTCTATGTTCTAAGGCAAGAAATAAATGAAAGTTGCAAACTGAGAGAATTCCACATAACAAAAGGAAGATCTAAAAGCCAAAATTTCTCTATTTAAATGGGCTGTGAACTCTCCTTCAGAGAAGCACACTTGATTTTCCTGGGTTCTACCTATTATCTCTAAACCATTCCTTGTTCTGCCCTATATAAGATGATATGATCTGTAGGCCTAAGAAAAATAAAACTATCATCCTCTCTCCTCACACAGATTCTCAATCTGTCCTTCAGAAATAGGGTGCTATCTTCACTATATACCTATGATATGAGAAGATCTACACAAGTCTAGCATTGTACATCAAAGTTAGCAAGCCATGACCTGATGGTCAAATCTGGATGGCCGTCTGTTTCTGAAACACAGCCATACCCAGTCATTTATATACTGTCTATGGCTGCATTCCTGCCACCAAATCAGAGTTGAATAGTTTCGACACATACCACATAGTAAGCACAGCCTAAAATATTTACTATTAGCCATTTACTAAAAAGTCTGCCTTCCTTTTCTGTAGATAATTAGGTAATAAATCCTCTGAATTCTGGAATTCAGGTAGCAGATCCATTTGGCTGTCATCCGACCCTATGTCTTCTATCCTAATCTTTAAGGATGATAAAGATGTTACTTTAAAAAAATCTACTTCATCATAAATTTGGATATAGCACAATGAACTCACAGGCAGCTATACAGGCTTCCCTAGTAATTTCATTGACCTCACAACACAACAACAAATATACAATAACAAAAACAAGATTCAGGTTTTTGGAGTGAACTGAGAGCACTACATGGAGGTATTTTGCACACTTCTCCCCCCATTTGCTGATCCTTTGTCTTAGTTCTTCTTAACTTGCTACTTAACGGAGGAGAGAGGTGCTATATACTAAGTCCCCTCATACTCACCCCAGACACAGAATTTTAAAATCTGTCCTTGTTCAATGTACCTGAAAACAATCAGTTGAGAAATCACTCGCTACAATACTCTAAAGACAGTACTTTCACTTACACATAGGAGATGTATTTGTTAATGCCTGTAAAATGGAATCTGCTTCCAGGGTAGACATCATTTTCAACATTAGTTCTGCTTGCTGTTCAAGTCCAACTTCTAGACAAGCATCTAGGGCTACAAAAAACAGTTGAAAGAAAAAAGGCACATTTGACAATTATTACTCATGTCCCTCTTTCTACAATAAAATATCAACATCTGAAGCCAACAGAGGGTGATGAGAAGTGCGTCCTTACAGAAGAACAATCTGACATGTGGTATCAGAGCTAGAGCAGGGGGAGATGATCTGCAGAAAGGAGGTTAGAAACAGGAGACTAGTTACACAGAAACAGGTAGATCACAACCATGAAGTAATGAAAGCAACTACATGAAGGATGAGACCCAGGTTTCTCACTGCTTAAAAAAAAAAAAAAAAAAAAAAAAAAAGGAGGGTATAAATATGGAAGGGAGAAAACGAAAATGAACCCTATCAGACTGTCAGATACACTGATGTGAACACATCACAGTCAATACATATAGATGGTGAAATAAAGACAGATGAAAATGTGTGTGCTCACTCGTGTGTGCGCGTGCTCCTTCTCTCAGTCCACCAAGAGGGTATGGAAGCAGCCATCAAAATAGCAACAAGTATACCTACCACCCAAATCTTTACTTAAGCACATCTCTGCTTTTAAAGGTTTTGAACTACTCTACTCCTTGCAGAAGTGGCTAATTCACAGATTGGGGCAGGTGAAGTAAATGATGAGCCTGAGGTATCATGTTTTGCCAGAGAACAAGGAAGTGCTCAAAGAATGATAAGGACATGTCAAAAAGCCAGAGACCAGATTAACAGTGATCCAACTGGTCAAGTTTGGAACAAACTGAACATCAATAAAAAAATAATAACAATACTGTTAGCGTACTTAATGACAGTGAACTAACTATATACCAAAAAATGGTTAAAATATTTTGTTATTTACATGTCACCAAAATAAAAACAAATACAAAATGTTATACCCCACTGAATAAAAAAAGAAATAATGAGTCCATTCAAAACTAAATGAATAAATTAGAACATTTTTAAAAAGAAATTTGGTGAGGAACAAGGTATTTACACAACTTCCAAGGACTACTCTGCTTCCCCAATCCCCAAAAACTTTTTGCAAAGGGGAAAAGAGTAACTTTACAATGGAGAAGCCTGGCATTGTACATCAAGGTTAGCAAGTCATGACATGACGGTCAAATCTGGAAGGCCATGACTCTTCCTTAATCAAGCGATTAAACTTAACACCTTCAGTAGTGGACAAATCAAAATCATGGGTCACTTAATAGGATGAAAAGAAATAAAATGAGCACTATATCTGTTATATTCCTGCCAAGATTCATGATCTCAATCTAATCATGAGGAAATAGCACACAAAACTGAGGGAGATTCTATAAAATAACTGGCCTATAATCATCAAAAGCACCAAGGTCATAAAAGTCAGATCTGAGGAACTGTTGCAGACTGAACCAGACTAAAGAGATGTGACAACTAAATGCAGTGCATGATTTTTCACTGGGTCCTTGTGAATAACGAACATTATTTGGACAACCGCTAAAATTTGAATAAGCTTTCAGTGTTTGAGAGTAGTCCTAATTTCCCAATTTTGAGAGAATATGATTCTTGATGTGCTTATATACAAGAATGTTCTGCTTTGTAAAACAAACAAAACAAAAATAACATCAAATTAGCAACTTATTTTCAAATGGTTCGGGATAACAAACATTCTCTGCATTGTACTTGAAACAATTCAATAATTATTCCAAATTTTTAAAAAATATTTTATAAAAAATTGAGGCTGGGAGTGGTGGCTCATGCCTATAATCCTAGCACTCTGGGAGGCCACGGCGGGCGGATTGTTTGAGCTCAGAAGTTCAAGACCAGCCTGAGGATGAGCGAGACCCTGTCTCTACTTAAAAAATAGAAAGATTCACTATTGCACGGTCAGGGAAACAACCCAAGCGCCCGTCAATTCATGAGTGGATAACTAAAATGTGGTATATGCTCACAATGGAATATTATTCAATTCTAAGAAATGACAGCGAGCTAACACCGTTTATGCTATCCTGTATTAAGCTTAAGCCCGTTATCCAAAGTGAAGTGACACAAGATATGGAAAAAGGGCTCCACATCTACTCGCCATCAAATTGGTTCTGATTGTTTAAAACTATGGTGCTCAAATGTTGGTAGTGTACACCAGGGTGTCGGGAGGGGGGGCAAGACCCACATCATAGGGATGTGGACAGCATTATGGGGGGGAAGGGCATACTTCTAACCCTTCTTAGGGTGAGGCAAAGTTCTACAATGTATCCAAAGTGTAAAAAAAAAAAAATCTTTTGTTGGATGGAGGGCAGGCGGGAGTGGGGAGGAAGTGTAGAGTTACATAATGTGAGCCGTGTGCGCCACCTGGGGATTGGACTCACTGGAAGCTCTGGCACGTTGGAGGGGGGGGAGGAGTGGTAGGGGCAATGTATGTAATCCTAACAAGATTTGTACCCCCATAAAAAAATAATAAAAAAAAACAAACAAAAAAAGGCTATGCTAATGCTCAATAAACATATAAAAATATATTCAAACTCATTAGGCACTGAGTAAATGCAAAGTAACCACAAGGAGATGCCACAGCCCCCCACTAGCATGGCTATGAGCAAAAAA
>CAUYPO010087932.1:0-89660 GCA_963574435.1 Cheirogaleus major
TGAGCAAGAGTGAGACCCCGTCTCTACTATAAATAGAAAGAAATTAATTGGCCAACTAAAAATATATAGAAAAAATTAGCCGGGCATGGTGGCACATGCCTGTAGTCCCAGCTACTCGGGAGGCTAAGGCAAAAGGATTGCCTGAGCCCAGGAGTTCGAGGTTGCTGTGAGCTAGGCTGATGCCACAGCAGTCTACTCCGGGCAAAGAGTGAGACCCTGTCTCAAAAAATAAAAAAATAAATAAATAAAATAAAGTGCCTCAGGTGACTCTAATGCATAACCAGGTTAAGAGTTATAAATCTAGGGGAACCAGATAATATAGAAATATATTTATTCATTTATTCAACAAGCTTTTATTGAACACCTACTATGAGCCAGCCATAGAGTCTAAGATGCAGTGAACTAATGAGTAAAGTTTTAGGTTCTCATGTAGTTTCCAGTGGTTGACATAAAGCAGGTTCACTGGTTACTGGTTACCAACTTGTCTGAGTCCAGTGAGATCGAAAATGCTCATACACAATGAGTTAGATGAAGTGGATTTATTACTTGCAGATAGGCAGCACAGAACAACAAAAGCCTAGGGTTCACTGCAAGCTGGTCCCTCAAGGTTCAGGGTGGATGGAGTCTCATGTGCATGTGCCTCACTTGCACTGCTGCTGAGGGACCCCAGAAAGAAACCTACCTGGGTTTTATACCCAGGGGCACATGACATGCTGGACAGGGAAGGACATCCTGTTTCTAGGGGGTGCTGGAACAGAAGCCAGGCTGTTCTGGTCAGTCCCTCCTTATCTTAGGATGCTGCATCCCCAGCACATTCTATAGCTATTCTTGAGAACTATAAGCAAGGAAGGGGAAGAATCGGGTTGGTCTAAGGCCATCAGGAGAACTGTCCTGCAGTTGGTAGGGAATGAAAAAGAGAACAAAGTACAACTGTATAGCTAAACATAGAGCAATTATAAAATACACAAAGTGGAATTGTATAATATGTACACAAGTCTCAGGACCCCTGGATTGAGGTTTTTGGAATGTATGAGTAGATTACTGGCATTAGTGGCATGACAGCGGGGAGCCCATAGACTTCAGATTTAGGCATGGAGTAGTGAAGTACTCCTTTAGAGACAGTCAGAGGCTCTTCCCTGATCTCTTAATGAGCTTTAAGCCATTCATAAAACCAGGGTGGTAGTTGGAAGACAATGGCAGAGGTCTGTTTGGAACAGGGCTCTAAAAGGGAAACAGGATAAACAGGTTTGACGGCAGCTTGTGGAAGGCAGAGGAAGACTGAGCTTCTCTTTCTTTCTAATTTCTTCCTTCTTTCTACAATCAACTCTTTTTTTCCTCTAATTTCAAGCTGTTAAGAAGGAAATAATATGGAGGGGGCAGGTCTCATTCTCCCTACCCTAAACTCAACAGAACGTCCATCAGGGATCCCAGGACAACCAGGGTGACTCAAAACCACGCCAACCCATGTGTGTACCAGGTCCGATGAGTCTGCGCCAGGGTCTGTATACGTCATACTTCTGGAGGAAAAACAGAAACCACAAAAACGGAATACAAATTAGTCAGCCCTCATTCAGATACAGGGCCAGTGTCCAGCACTGCTGTTGCTGCTTTGGAACATCCCTGCTCCCAAGCAGGCTGCATTCCGTAAAGTGTTAAACAAATGGCAAATGGTGTATTTGCAAGGAAGTGGACAGAAAGCCAAGTAGGGTACTATTTTAGATGGTGTTTCCAAGGAAGTTCTCACTAAGGAAGTGACATGTGAGAAGAGACCTGAATGAAACAAAAGAATGGATTCCAAACTCCTAATAAATAGAAAGTCTATCACTAAGATATGGCTCTTCTTCCACCAGTTTGAATAAAAGAAATCTCTCTTGCTCCAACCGGCTTCAACCCAACTCTCTTCTCAAGAAGCTGCCTTCCAGTGGCTCTGGGGTCTTGCTATTCACTCACTTCTGCTCTATGCCTTCTTCAGTAAATGTCCTCATATGAACAATGTCCATGGTCCATAATTCCTGCTGCCGAGTCCAAGCTTCCTCATAGAGTTGCAATCTGCCAAGCTAAGGCCTTCTAAGGCCCTCCAAGGCCTCCAGCCAGCTCTTACTCATATTCACAGATGGAACTGGAAACCCCTTTCCCGGTGCTCAGGTTCCTTCTATGCCATATGCTAGCTGGGGGAGGCTGGTTTCCCAGAGGTGATCACAGCCACCAACTCATCAACCTTGGTGCTCCCTGCAAACCCTGTTGGCTAAAACTGGCTGAGCAGTGGGACCTCCTGAGACAGCCTCCTTCTCCCAGAGTCCAGGCAGATGAGGTCAAGGTCTCTTCTCTTCCCCAAGGATGAAGGTTGGGAAGTTCTTCCCTGTACTTAACTTCTGTCTCTTTTGTTCTAACATCACTCTTTCTATTGCCCTTACTTGTGTTACAGCAATGAAGGGGCAGGACTTGTACAGCCAAAATTCATCCCTAAACTTCTCCTACTTCTTCCCTTGGTGAAGAATGGACCTGAGAAAGTGCTAGAGGAGAAGAGAAGGGTGGATCGAGGCGTTAACAACCACTCTTCCTGTAGTGGTGGAGTTCAGGGCCAGTGGGCATGTCACAGCCAGAAGGATGATGTAGACAAATTGGATAAAACTCAGGAAAGAGCAACACACCAAAAAAAAAAAAAAAAAAGATGATGAAGAGGCTGGAGGGATTGAATGATGAGGAAAGATTAAAAGAACTAAATATGGACAGACTGGCTAAACGCCGATTAAAAGCAGCGATCAGAACTGTCTGCGGGTATCTGAGCACCAGCAGGGAAGAGGGGCCGCAATAGCAGGTGTGGGGTCAGGCAGGGGGGAGTGAGGTGGACTGCGAACAAATGAAGAGAAAGTGTTAGTGGCAAACCGCTGGGTAGTGAAAGAGCCTCTATAAAGAGCAGAGGTGGGAGGGTGTGGGCTGGGGGATAGAAGGGTAGTGGGCATAGAAGAGGAGGACATTTAACATACGGACCTCCCTCTGAGACTTCTAAATATACCCAGTGATGTTAGGTAAACTCTGGGGGGGGAGAAGTTGTGCCCCAGGAGACCTTAGGTGCATCACATGGGCTATGGCCTTATGTAACATCTGAAGCCATAGCAGCGAGTCCTGCAGGCCTGGATCCAGGACGGTCAGAGGCCAGGGAGGACAGGAGCATCAATCTGAGCACTAAGACAACACAAAGACCAGACCATGTGGCTGTCCAGCTGACGCTGACCTCTGATGCCCCTTTTTGTTTTAAAAGTAAAATCCTGAACCAGAAATATTCCCCCTCTGCAGAGAAAGAGGCAGCTGGTCAGCTTGACAGGCGGAAACTGCAGCTTTCTCGTTAATGTGCAATCCTGAAACGGTGATGTATGGCTGGTGATAGATCATGTTGGGTTTCCGGAGAGCAGGGAAGGCTAAAGCCGGAGCCTAATTCATGATGCATGAACGCATTGATCTTCTTGGCTCTGAAAATACAGTGTAATGAACCCCCGCTAACACATCATTTTTATTCCACTGCACCTCGCTAATATCTAATGATTTCACCTTCTACTGTGATCAAACATAATTGTATGGGAGTTTCAACTTTGTTCTTTGATATGGGAACACCGCTGCCCAGCACTGTTTTGCTCTCTACTATGGGTAGAGCAAGTCTGAAACTTACACATGTGATGATTAAGACCCTACAGATGAGATATCCTGCGGCCTTTTGAGGAGCCCTACGTGTTTACATGTGCATACATGTATGTGTGTTCATGTGTATGCCAGTAAATTCAAGAATGTGTTGTACACATAGGTTCAACCAAAAGCTAATTGAAGGTAAGAAATATCCAAAAGCAGATGCTTCTTCACTGGGATGGCTATACCCTTTTCCACCAATTGGCTCTTGGGAAATGGCAATTACTTAGAACGGAGATTATCTTGTAAATGTTATTGTTTGCAGAATCTCATCTGCTGATTGAAATCACTATAATAATTTGGTTTGAAGTCCATGAAGCTTCCTGAGGGCCTCTTGCCAGCCTGTCCTTGATGCATTACATCCTATGTGCATCTCGTGTTTCTTGGAGCTTCCAGTTGCACCATTCCATTCTCCATTTTAAAAGAGCTTTTTGGAAAAAAAAATTAATATTAATTTTATAACTCTAGCCATCTGGCCTGAAGGTAGTTTGTTTCTGATGAAGGAACATTTACAGCCCTTCTGTGGATGAGCCGAGCTCCCGTTTGCCAGCACTGCACTTGGAGGCAGGGCACCAGGGCGGGAGCCCCACTTCTAACACTCGCTAGCTGTGTGACCTGGGGCAAATCACTTAACCAGTTATCTCATCTGGATCTCAGTTTCCCCCAAACAAAGGGAAATTCCAATGCCTTCCCATGTCTGAATACAGGCAGCTGAATCAGATGATTTTTAATGTCTCTTACAGCTCAAAGATTTATGATTCTGTGATACCTTAACACTCTCTTTTGCTCCCCTGCATTCTGAAAGCTCCTTTCTTCCTTATGTCTGTAGAGCTTGGATTCCTTAGAGATCTCTACCCTTCCTACAATGAGATTTGGATATGAGCAAATCATAACCTCACAACTCGGATAAAGACAGAGAGCTGCACTCCTGGTGTCTTTTTTTTTTTTTTTTTTTAATCTTAGTCTTGATTTTTAAAAAGAGAATGACAAAACAAGAGTGATTTAAGCAGAATAGTTGCCCAATTATTTAGGTTCTTTAAAGAATCTGTAACAATATTAAGTTAATGCAAAACTTGGTTCTCAAGGTCAAGCTCCCACACAGCTTAATAGGTGAAACTTTGACCCCTGTCTGGGCCTTTGATTTTGGCCTGTGCTCTGTTCCATGGGCGGGTGGTGGAAGGTTAATACATAAAAAGCTAGTATTCCAGGGAAATACAGTTCAGAACTTGTGATGCAGGTCAGGGTACAGTATCTGACTGCAATCAATATGCACTTAAATGTTTGGATCATCTAAACCTGCACTTAGCACAAAGGATCTCTGGAGAGACCTTTCTTAGGAGCAGAGAAATTACTATTCCAGAGCTGTGGGTCTTCTTGGCCCATTTGTGTTTCAAGAGAGATGCTGGTAAAAGGGGAAACGGAGGTCTCTTTGGGATGAATTGCCTTGAAAAATAAATAGTCTTTGGGATAGAGACCCTTGACTCTAATTCTGACCACCACTGCCGAGAACAACTTGGCCCAATTCCTAATTAGTATCTCTCACTTTGTGCCTCTGCAATGGGAGTAATTATTGAGGTGTGTTAACAAGGTGTGTCGAGACCATTGAATAGAAGACAAAAATTGTTTATACTCACAGACTTGACAGAGCTGGAAGAGAAAAGCTTTGAAGTTCCATTAGAACCCATTGTTCTAATGCTGAAATTACAGAAGAATGGAAAGTGTCACCTATTTATTTAATCTTTGGACTCCCAAACTCATGAATTCCAAACCCAGAATTAGGTTCAAATTCCTTATTTAGTCTCTAATGAGTCACAGTCCAGGGCTGGATTAGCACTAGGATCTTTTTCTTATTACTTTGCTGATTTTTTGAGAGACATAAGAAAAAAGGAAAGTAGAAAAGAAGTAAACAGACCCAAAGGAGATTGAGATTGTGGACAAATCGGGTGTAGGGATACAGAGCTGGACTTAGGGTTTGAGGAGAGGAGCAATACTGGCTCCTGTTCTGGCAAGGAACAGAAGGAACAGGTCCATAGCAAGATGTTTGCATATTGCACATATTACCTATAGATGTCAATTTATATGTTACCTTAAAGGCTAAATGATATTATGGGAAAGATCTTTGGTTGGGAGTAAAGCATAATTAAGCTGCAATATCCCAGGTTAAAACAATGTCGGTGGTGGGTGATTTTGAGAGACTATCAGTAAATGAAAAGGACAGGCTAGAGACAGAGCCTTAAATTGTAAGGCAAGACGTGGATAAGACATAAGGCAGAGTTTGTTGGCCTTGCTCAGAGATCAGATACCAGAACAAGCAACCGAAAGAGCTAGAAAATCTTCTACAAAGAAATTTGAAAATGAGGCGCCCTTTTCTGTGTGGTTTGGATGTGTTTCTCTCTAGAGACTTAGTACTTGACCAGATTGGTGAGGGTCCTTGCACGTCTAAAGTAAATGAAGGCAAGCCCTGGTTTAGCACACAGGTTAGTGAATTCTTATGGTAGGATTCCCTTTTTCCATCCATTCACGATGTGGTATTTTAGGACACTTTCCCTCCATAAAAGCATTAAATGTATTTTTTTAAAAAGAGAAAAAACACTTAAATGTTATTGCAAAACCTGGAATGGGGGAAGGAGGTCAAACAGCTGAGCAACACTCTGAAGGCATGATATCTCTGCTGAAGAATTTGACCCCAGTAATCTAATTTGCTTTACATTTGAAATGATCCTTCATTCTCTTATTATAAGACTCCGTGTCGTTGGCTCATAAAGATTACAATTTCTTTTCTTCCAATTGTAATAAATCCAATTCAAGCACCCTCTTGACTTGAAATTCGTCACAACAACACACAGAGGGCAACACTCCCCTGACGTGTCTCTTAGGGAGGGCATACTAGTCTCGTCTGCTGGGGAGAGATGATGCAAGACCATAAAGTGAGGCTCTCTCCCTTCCCCTTTCTCCCCCCAACCTCAATATAATCTGTGAAAAGAATACTGTGTCTAAATTATAGCTGATTCCTCGTTATCCAGCAGTAAAAAGGTTAGGCGAGCCAGAAAGCCTGACTGACTGCAGCTTCTCATTTTATCTTTCCGCCTGGGAACAGTTCAGTTTCTCAAATCCATTTGAAAACACTTCAGCTCATTCCATCCAATCTAGGGATTTTAACCTTTTTCTTCCTCTCTTTTCTTCTTCTTCTTCTTCTTTTTTTTTTTTTTTTGTTTTAACTGGCAGCTTAGAATTATAACTGACCAGCCTGTAGCCAGCATATCTGTCTATCTGTCTATTGATTAGTCGTGGGTCTAGTGTCTTACGACAGAACTTGACTTTTGGATAACATTTGGTATTGATTCGAGCTAAATTAGATGGATCTTTGAAGGACTTGGTTGTACTATCGAGGGTTTTTTGAGAGATAAATCATCATAATAATTATAGCACTTGGTATGAATTTAGTAATCATAAGGCCTCTGGCACCTAAAGATATCTTTTTGCCAACCAGTAACTACTTTGATATGAATGGGAAACTTGTGCTCCAAACTACCACAATTTGATACTTTAATTAATATGAGCTGAAGGAAGAGCCTGGATGTGGAGAGCAGAGGACCAGGAATGAACCCTAGCGCTCTAGAAAGGACAGCACTAATCCAGATGGCGCAGTTCAGTCTACAGGCACAACCACTATTAACAAAGAGGACACATCTCGATGACAAACTTCTAAGTTTGTCAATGTTGTAAACATCGTTACCAGACATAGAAATACACGGGAAGTAGAAGGCATGTACCAAGATGCTAGCCAACAAGGGTTATGACCAAAACAGTATTAAATACTAACCAAAATATAAAGTCCTAAGTAAAATAACAAAGAATGTACCCGAAAACCTATACTATGCCGTTTCCCTGGGGCAGAAGGAAGGAAGAAGAAGAATCGGATTCATGTTGTGGGAGGATTGGCAGAAGGGAAGAGAAGAGATTTAACCCTCAGAATGGTTCTCAGCAATGTCAATGGGGCTTTTAATGAAACAGTTTCCTTCTCAGAGAATCTAAGTCAGGAGTTCTGGGGTGGGGTCCAGGAAAAGCTCCCTCCTCCAGGCATTGTGGTGCATATCCAAGTGTGAGAACCACAGGGTTGGACAACACATTTCATGAGGAGAACAGTGCCCTGCTCAAAGGTGCATCGCCAGTAACCAGGGTAGTGCCTGGCTCATGTCATATGTACAAAAATGTCTGTTTGAATGACTGACCAAAAGGCAGACTGACAAATGGAATGAGTGAATAGCATTTAGTAAGTGTCCACAAGGTACAGGCTTTGTCTTGGGATCCTTATCTATAGAATCTCTTATGATTCTATATCCAATGGGGTAGATGTTATTTCTACTTCAGAATTGGGGAACTCGAGACAGAAAGACTGAGTCTTTTGTTCAAGTTCATATGTCAGACTGGAGGAAGGAGCCTAATCTCTAGCCAAATGAGAAAGAGAGGGGAGAGGGCAGGGATAGGGTCTGGAACACTGATAGTTTCAGAATTTCTATAAAGAAGGGGTACAGGAATGGCAATCTTGTTGAGTAGTGTTAGAGGACTTGTCCTGACATTCTGTTTGCAAGCCAAGCATATTGATTTTACCCATATGTTTATGTGGGGAACTTGGGGGGAGGCTATTCATGGAGATTGGGGGGGAGGGGCATTCCCATCCCATCCTATTCTACTCCCCAGCAAGCCACTGGTCTGAAGGAAAGAGTTTGACAGTTCCCAGTTCATCCTTCTAATATCTCAGGGAAACAGAGAAGATATCCCAGGGTTCTCTTAACTTCCCTCATTTTTCTCTGTCTGCCAGCTAATGCCTGAAATTTATGCCAATGAAGAAAAAGTTTTGGTTCCCTTAATTAAATGTGAAAGACTTAAGATACAGATGTGATTGTATATTCAAATTCATTCACACTAAAGCCAATCTACCAATAAGAGTAAATGACTGATAGCAGGCACTGTCTTATTTTGAAAAGGAAAAGGAGAACAACCTGATATTTGCCACTGGGGTGGAATAAGGGACTCTTCTTCATCTTTACAGATTTGCCTAGGATGAGTCCTATTTACATGCAACTGGGAAGGGACAAATAGAAGCCGCACGTGGAGATATTTTTGTCATGGGCAGCTGTGAATACATGCAGCTTTTCTTCAAATTATTTATGAAGGGGTTTTTGTTTGCTTTTAAAATGTGGAATAAAAGAACTCCATTCCCCAAGGCTTCATTAACTGAGGTACCACCGGCCCCAAAGCTGCCTGTAGAATCTGCAATGTGCTACAATGGTCCAAATGCGAATCCCGGATTGGAAATCCAGAGGCTCTAGAACTGGAAGCTCAGCTCTGCCCCCAGCAGGTTGGGGTCCCTGAGCAAGTTCCTTATTCTTTTAGTTCCTTATTCTCATCTGTAGAACTGGAACAATAATACCTGTGTTCACGGGACATTTATCAAATGTCAGCGTGTAAAGCGCTTTTCCTGCATTATCTCCATTAATCCGCACAACATCACCATGAAGTATGCACTCTTATTTTCCAACTGTAGCAATGAAGACATGAACCTTGGAGAGCTTAAAGTAATCTGCCTGAAGTAGCGCAACTAGTAATCGAAAGATTGGTTATGTCAACTAAGACCCGACTGACCTTGGAGTCACCGTCTTAGATACACTGTGTTATTAATGAGTGTTGCTTCATGGAGGGAAAAAAGAAATGATCTAGCTAAACATGCTTTGGTCAGTTATATAAATATATTCACATTCACGTATACTGTGATATACGCACATATATGTATAAATGTAGATATACGAGAGATATATCTCTCCCATTTAACACTCTCCCATGCAGCCCATATTGGTTCTAATGTTATTTAGTTCTCAAATAGGTATATGGAGCCATTTCTCGACACCAGAGGTTTTCCAAATGTGGCACCTAGGTCAGCAGCACCAACATCACTTGGGAGCTTGTTAGATCAGAAATGCCAATTCTGGGGTCCCACCCCAGGCTACTGAATCAGGAACCCTGGGGGTGAGGCCCTGTAATCTGGGTTTTCACAAGCCCTCTGGGTGTTTCTGATGCATGTTGAATTTTGAAAGCCATTCAGTACTGTTGAGCTGACATGGCAGACGGTCCACTCTCCACAGTGACTATAAAGGCACCAGACTGCAATGCACTCAGCCATTGTCCTCTCGTCCTACGGAGAAACCTATTGCTTCTCCTCTTGTTATTTATTTTGTATTCTGGCAAATGGTTTTGACTCTCAATGACTAAGAAGAATATTGTGCATATAATAGTACTGGATTTATCACAGGGCAAGTGAGGATGAGTATTATACTGAGTGTTAAAATAAAGGCTTCCCAGAGAATCAAGGTGTGTTCAAATAAATGGTCCAGGAAACAGAGGATTACAGATGGGTAAATATTTTTTATGTTATGGAGGGCAGGATAAGCATCCATGCATCCTGGAAAAAATTGACCAGTATTTCTAGAAAGAGTAACAGAAAAAAAATTGGTTGAAGGCATGCCATAACATCAGGGGATTTGAAGAAAACCAAAGAGCTATTGCAGAGAACTATCTCCATAAGGTTAAAGAGGGTAAGTGTGTGTATATGTACGTGTCCATATTATTTATCCTATATTTGGCATATAACATGGCCTTCAGGATTAGTCCAAGTTCCTAACCGGTTTCTAATTGGGTCCACCACTTCCTGATGGTTACCTTGGGTAAACTACTTAATATTCCCAACCCACAGTTCCTTTATCTTGGAAATGTGGGTAAGAATAGTATGTCCCTAGTACAGAGAGTATTAGATTGATCCAGCACTTTACATAAACCTTGGTGTGTACATGGGAATTGTTCAATAAGTTTTAATTATTATCAATGGACATGGTAGCAATACCGATATTGTTTCCTTAAACTAGGAAAGCTTCTTTGAAAAGATGAGTTTTTGGTTGCAGTCCTTAGGAGAGGAGAGGAGGGTGTTACCTAATATTAATAGAATCCAGTAACAGGCCCCAGAAGTTTTGACCTGAGCTTGCTCATGGCTGATGCTAGCCTTCTTTGTGAGAAGACATACTCTTTAGTAACCTGTTCCTCCTACTCTTGTGTCTTGCTGAGCACAGCCCCTTTCCCCAGCCCTTCCTAGAGCCCTAACTACTTGCTTTGCTAGAGTCTCCATCTCTTTCTCCCTTTCAAAAGCTTCCTCTCTCGAATTTATTTTGCCTCCACTCTCTGATCTCCAGCTTTGGTTGTTTCGAATCATTTGGTCAGTAAGGTCCCCTAGGCTGTTTTCGGTGGCATCTAGGTATGTCTGCTTCAGGAGGAAGCTATCCTCTGAAAGAGATTTTTCCCTGCAAGGAAAGCTAAGCGAGGTTCTACTCACAGCACCTTGCCAGGTGCTTGTTGCTCCTTCTGTGCAGCTGCTGTGGCTCATTTCATTGCACCAAGCTTGAGCCTCATTACAGCACAAATCCTGGCACATTGCATAGTACACTGTAGATGCTTCATGAATGCTTGTGGCTTGAATTGGTCCTATAGAAGTTTACATTTTAATAGAAAAGAAAGAAGAAGCAGTAGAGAGGTCAGCCCCCGAAACTGCAAAACAATTCAGAAAGGAATTGATGCAGGGAATAAGGAACAAAGAAGAAAAAAGAGACAGAGGGCCTCTCTCACCATTTTTTTTTTTTTTTTTTTGACATCACAGAAAATGACCTGGAGAGGGGAATATCAGCTGAGAGGACAATGCCAGAGTCAGACACCCCTTACCCAGAGCTGATCCTGGGTAAGGCCTCACAACCAGGATACCGGTTGGGATTTGTTACTTGGCAGCTCTCAATGTGTAATACCCCAGGGAAGAAGCCCTGCAACAGGGCACACCTCCCAGGCTGGGGAGGGAGGCAACAGCTCTTCAGTCTTCTGCCAGTGGTATCTGGGCAGCTGGCATCCCCTCCCACCATGCTGTGTATTTACCCAACTTCAAAGGCCAGGGCAGCCATCAAAGAGAGGAAGAGGAAACAGAGACAAGATTAACTTTCCCCCTCCCTACCTCTCCCTATCCCTCTTCTCCATCAGAAACTCTCGTTTGTCAAAATGTTAACTAGCAGTGCACACTATCATCTGATATATGTGTTTGCAGCAAGAGACAGGAGGAAGTTCTCAATCTGGGGCCGAGATATGACTATCCCAGGCTGGTAGGGTAAAGCTATAAGGGCCTGTTCCATAAGGTGACTCTTAGGCACAAATCACTGCCAGGTTCCACAGCAAGAGGGCCATGGTGTTTTGTTTTGATTTTGTTTTAAACTAAGTCAGGATCTAAGAGTATATGCTAGATTAGAATGAAACCTGGGGAGCACACGGAAAAGAAAGAAATCCATACATGTACAGGTTGAAGCTGGTTATACTTCACACTAGCCTGGGTTACCTGACCCAACACAAGAATAACAGACAGTCAAGGAAAAAAAAGACATTGAAAACAAATGACATCATGTAAAAAGCATGGGCTTTGAAATCAGATAGATCTTTGCAAATTACTTCACCTTTCTAAGGTGCAATTTTCTCATCCTAATAATAATAATAATAATAGTTGTTGCAAGAATTAAATGAGATAACTTACATAGAATAAGTCATAGTGAACACTCCATAAATATTAGTGTCTGTATTCGTTTCTTGAGGCTGCTATGTCAAATCAACACAAACTTGGTGGTTTAAAACAAGAGAAATTTGTTCTTTCACAGTTCTGGAGGCCAAAAAGTCCAAAATCAGTATCACTAGGCCAAAAATCAAGGTGTCAGCAGGGCTACACTGCCTCCAGAGGCTCTAGGGGAGAATCCGTTCTTTGCCTCTTCCAGCTTCTACTGGCTGCTGGCATTTCTTGGTTTGTGGCCATGTCATTCCAATCTTCAAGGCCAGCATCTTTAAATCTCGGGTCCATCTCCTCTGTGTATATATCAGTTTTCCCTCTGCCTCCCTCTCATAATGATAATTGTGGTTGCATTTAAAACCCACCTGGATAAACTTCCCATCATGAGGTCCTTGCCTTAATCACATCTGCAAAAACTTCTTTTTCATATAAGGTAACATTCACATTAGGACCTGGATATTTTTTTTTTTTTTTTTTTTGAGGGGGGAACATTATTCAGCTTGCCACAGTGACCTTCAGGTTTTTGAATGGCAGGAAAGAAGTGAGAAAAGGACAGGAAGGGAGAAGTTACCTTTTTATATGAAATGATATCATATGCAAATTTAACATTCAATTTGGTTTTTTTCCAAGTTGACAACTGGGAATTACAAGGCAACAACATTAGTAGGTCTATCACAACTGAGAATTACAAGGCAGCAGCATTAGTAGGTATATCGTTTGGATGTATAAATATAGTCATGTGTTTTGAAATCTGGTTGTATTTATAGTCAATTATGTTATATAAGGTTTTTTAGATTTTGTTAGTATAAGGATCATAAGCTGATTCTTGACATAATTATGTCTGTACGATAAGGAATCATTTAACAGGATTTTAATATATTTGCCTAGCTTTTTCCTCTACATTTTAGATGCTTCCTCTGTACATCCTTGAGCTGTAAGTTAACTTTTCACAGATCTTGACTCTTTACCTTGATTACAAATGCTTTGAGATAAGAGAGCATGTCTTGTACAGCTTTGTATCTTTCTCAGTGCCTAACATAGTATATTGGTCAATAAATATTTGCTTGACTGATTAATTTTAAAATACCCAGGAAAGCAATTGTGAAGAAAGATGAAGTCAGGTCCATTCAACATTTGAGCTTCATGAAGAGAGATATTAGGAAAAAAATATCTTAAACCTTGAGGGAAATATTGATACTTCTCTTTCTTATTCCATATTTCTCAGCTCTGATTAAAACGTGTATACCTTTGTCAAAATGCATTTCAAACTAACCAAGGAAAAACAGTAATATAACATTTGAATATAGATCCTGTCTGTTTTATTCCTTTTTTCCAGTGAAGTAGTTTGATGATCTAGAGCCCCTTAGCAAAAATTCAAATAATGTCCCCTTAACCTTTTTAAGGATCAAAATAAGCTGATGTTAAATTTTTCTACCAGAAAGGGCCTCCTGTATGATGTGCCTATGAGTGGGGAAAGAAAAGGGAGGGCTTCTAAAAAAAATAGATTATTCATTTAAGGCAAGCTAGCACATAGTTTCTACAAATATTAATTTCCTTCTGTTTTCCTTTTTCCTTTTTTTCCCATTAATAATAAATAAGCTTAATAGTCAAGAGAATGAGCAACTAACCTTCAGAAAAATGATAATTCCTTCAAGAGTAGAGGGTTTCACTGAAATGCAAAATGTTTG
This sequence comes from Cheirogaleus major, assembly GCA_963574435.1. Lineage (NCBI taxonomy): Eukaryota > Metazoa > Chordata > Mammalia > Primates > Cheirogaleidae > Cheirogaleus > Cheirogaleus major. The sequence goes on from CAUYPO010087932.1 coordinate 14,008, forward strand.
TAAATGATGTATTTTATGGTGGTTTAGAGACCTAAAAAAAAAAAAAGTCCCATAAAAACCTTGAAATAAAAAGACTGTTTATTAGTTAGCAGGGGGCTATGATTATAGTCTCCTACTGTGACTTCTAGGTTGTTCTCTGTGTGTCCTGTCAGCGATTCTGAGTTTTTGGACTTTGCAGGAAATGTTAGGTGCAAGGGTGCTAAGCTACTTTAAGATTGTGTCTTTCCAGGGAGAAAGTGGATTTTCTTTTCTGTGTGTTTATTTGCAATGCCTTTCAGAGTTGAGGAGCAATCTTTTGAAAATGATGAGAATATGGAATTGGCTATTGTAACCTGATTCAGCCAACCAGTTCCGTTTGGGTGATTTTTAGCCTGCCTCTGAGAAACAGAAATGGGCAGGTTGGAATCTCCCCAGACCCCAGATAATTGAGTTGAGCTAGTGTTGTGTACTCGATGGTGGTGCATTAGCTGCAGCCCTCTTGCCCTCTGCAAAAACATATTTCTTTTCTCAATTATTCAAAATAAATAAATCAATGATATCATAAAAAAAAGAGATGAAGAAAACATTAGAAATAACCACCCTTCTGCTTCTGTATGGAAAGCACAGTTTAAACTTCAGTGATTTTAAAGACAATTTTAGTGAAAGGAGAAAGCCCATCTGTAGGGCTCGGCAAATTAATTTTGAACATTTGAAGATAAAAAGGCTGAGTTCCTTGGAACTGGCTTTAAAAGTCACAATCCATGGCAATCTGAGGTATTCATTGACTAGGGGCTCTTCTGTTTATTCCAAATGCCCCTTTATCATTGGTTTTGAAAGACTATGGCTTTCTGTAAAGCATTGCCAATTGGGAAAAGAATCAGATAACCCAGAAGTGATGCCACCACGATGACAACCCTTTAGGCCCTCAGTAGGATTTCTTCTAAATCAAAAGACTTCACTTTATTAGCGCATTCTATGGAGGAGGGGGTAAGAAAAGATGGTGGCTTTTCATTTTTTTCTTTTTCATCTTCCTAGCAAAGCACATATTGAATAAAAGCCCCTGGATGAGCCACAACGCAAACCCAGAGGGTGGAAGAGATAATTTTGTAAATTGTAAATCAGAAATTCTATTTGCGGTAGATGCTGAACACACGTAATTTACCAGCATAACATTGTTACCCTGAACATAAACGTGATGGATGGCTTGTGAGTTTGAGAAGAGGGGGCAGAGTCATTTAAATATCAAGTATGTATGACGTTCTTAGGTTCTCTGGATATCAAATCTTAGCCTCCTCGGAGATCCTTTAGGTGGAGGACATTGCCCTATTGGCACCGCCTGGAGATGGAAGACTGGACAAATGACCTGGGAGCTGCTCTTGGGTTTGTTTCACAATCAAACAGATATAAAAGCAGATGAAGTGAGTTGGTGGCATCTGGTGTTACGATGATTGTGCTTTACAACATACCTCTTTAGGAGACTAATATGCCAGAGACCTTGCCGATTTGGAATTCCTAACCTTTTCTAAGTTTGAATTGACTTCCACGAGATTTTTCTCCTCCTTCGAATTAGCAAGCAAAATGTACCACTCAGGTTGGCTATATGAACTGAGAAGCCAGATAATTGACTCTGGTGGGAGGACATGAGTGGATGGCATAGCAGAATAAGATCAATCCAAAGTCCCATGGAGTAGCTCTCCAAGAAGTGCAGTTAGCTCTAGGGTCCTGATCCTCTATTTCTCTTTCTCATCCTAGTGTAGTGAGCAGCAGCTGTATACTTTTCCCACTGATGATGCTATTTCTAGGCCAGAGCTGACACAGACAAGAGGAACACTTCAGATGAAAGATAAATAACAATTATTAAAAATCATAGAGCTTTTTTTTTTTGGTAATTGAAGTCACGAACTATACTAATTGCCTCTGAAACTATATGCTATTTACTGCATTTTATTAACTGCACTGTAGAGGAGTATGCCCTTTCTGTGTATTGGCATCTTGTAGATATATTGAGATTTTTGCATAAATGTGTTATTCATCACAGACCAAGCCACATAAATAAAATATATAGAGAGATATTAGTACTGTAACCAAAGTCTTAGAGAAATAGCTTAGCAAGTGACAATGCTGTCAGAGAACATGAAAGACTGAAATTAAGCCTTGCTTTTCTTCAAAACACGATCTTTAAACAAACTGAACTTCAGTTCTTCACAGTCTGGGGACAGGTAAAAGAAGATATTCAAAGTACCACGTGGGGTTCCTGCTAGCTGATAGAAAGGCATCCTTGGAGAGCTGAAATAACTTTTTAAAAAGAAAAAAACTACTTAACTCTGCAAAAGAGTAAGATGATTATTTCTCTTCTGGAACCCTTTTGACAAACCCCTACATTTTCAAAGAGTTACATGGGATTTAGCCAGGCATTGACTTCCGTGTGAGTAGCATTGCTAAACTATATTTGGTGCTTTGGAATTTTAGGGTTTAGTCTTTGTTGTAAGTCAGACAACAGTTTGATTTAAGTTGACAGAGTTTGAAGAATAAATAAACATGGGCACTTTGGTGCAAAAATACAAAGCTCTAAGTTGCCCACTAGTCACGCAGGGATAACCTGGAAGAAGGAAAAACAAAAGTAGAGCATCTAAGTCCAAATGGTGTTGAAAAATTTGAGTGTCATTTGAAACCATAAGGACAAACATCAAAAGTTAGACAGAGCCATCATATGACCCCAACAATTGGCTTTTGAAAATTTTTTTCTAAAAAGTTTTCCTGTTTGGAACTGCAAGATAGATTATCAAGAAAATTTCTATTCAGAACTTGTCCTATTTACAACCCATATTACAAAAAGTTTTATTACCATTGTCATCTTTTAGCAGCATGAGTGATACGATCTCATATTCATAATATGGCTATTTTACATTTGCAGCTTTATGAAAATCTATAGATATCAGTATCTGTTTTTAATGGATCTTGCAGAAATCCTGCTGCCTGGGAAGTTGTATGGTATTGCTATGGAATTATCAGAAAGCCTCATCTGACAATTATGATATCATATCAGGAAAATATGACTTTTAAAGTATGGGAGAAAACTTTTACAGTATCATGACCAATCATATTTTAGTTTGGAAATAAAAACTAAGGTCTATATGTGATAATTAGTTGAGTTACCTTAGTTGCAACAATCCCTCTATCCCACCCAAGGCTGTCTGTCAGTGTCAATGAAATTGAATGTCAAATTGAAAAACTCTAAAGCTATTTCTTCCATATTAGAAAATCACTGGCAAATCACATCTTCCTGCACTACTGGCAAGATAAGCAAAATTAGCACATGCCCCTCTTCTTGTTTGGTCAAACTTTAATCAAACTGTTTATACTGATGGTGATGTGATCATACACTAGACCTCAGCATAAAGGGATCTTTTTTTTTTTTTTGTGAAGGGATCTTTAATGCTAACGTTTGATAATCTTTGTGAAATGTATTCATTTTACCTCTCTATGAGAGGTTGGCATGGGTAATCACTGTCTCTTCCTTATTTGGCTTCCTTGTTCTTTTCCTTCTTTCCCTATCCCCCTATGTGCCTCCTTCTTAAGCACCATCCACTCCTTAAATAATTGGTGCTCATCATAGTGGTATTCCTGGCTTATTTTTTTAAAGTCCTTCAACAAACCCAATCTGGGCATATCTCCACGGCTTCAACTTCCACCTACATGCTCTTGACTCCCAGCTCAGTTGTCTGGCTAAATATTTCATAGACACCTCAAAGCCTACTTATCCCAAAATGAAATTATCATCTTCTCACCAGTGCCCATCCCCCTAAACAAACAATAAACAATTAAGCCGGTTCCATACCCCCATACCTGTCTTGAATGAATGGCACCAATATCTACTCTAATGCTGAAAGTACAAATCTAGGATTCATTTTAAGACTTTCTACCATGCTACCATCAGAATCATCTTTCTTGAATATAAATCTGACCATGCAATTCTGCTAGTTCAATGGGTTCCCATAACCTGTAATGAACTATCAAAACTTAGCATGTTAATCATGGCATTATCTGGTCTCTATATATTTTTTCCAGTTCCTGTCTTGCCACCTCTCCCCTCTCAACCTGTGATTCAGCCATTCTATTTGTAATTTCTCAAATATACAACATACTTTCCCACTTTTGAGCCTTGTAAATGACCTTCTCACTAGTCACACCTTCCCTCTGCTCTAACAGTCTCCCTGTCTGCCTTGTGGAGTCTTACTCGACTTCTGAGACTCAGCTCAAGAACATTCTTCTGTGTGTAACTTTTCTGTGATACAAAGACATTCATACTTGCCTCCTAAGCAGGTGCCTCCCTTTTCTGTTCATATAGAACTGTGTGCACATATTATAAAAACATTTATTACATATAATAATTGTGGTGTTTTTCTGTCTCCCCTACTGAACTGTGAGTTTCTTGACAGTAGATACAGTTTCTCATTCACCTTTGTATTCCCAGAATTTAACAGTGACTGTTCATTGGAGGTGTTCTATATTCTTTTTCTTTTATTGAATACATATTTGGATCAGCCATAGATAACTGGATATATTCCTAGATATCTGATTGGAACAAGCTATGACTCAGGTCCCCATGGCAAATTTCCCTTCCATGGGAATTGGGGCTGCTCCTTGACCCAGTTTATATATAGTTTGCTGCAACCTACTTCAGTACTTCCTTTCCTTTAAAATCTTGATATTCAAGAGTTTACTGTCAATTCTATGATTCCAGAAGAATAAATCTTTGGGTAAAGTGTTTAATTACTCATTTAGAAATATAGATTTTGCAGACTTTTTATTTCATAAAGATTCAGATAGACTGATATCCCCAAAGATGAGCTTTGTAATCTAATTTTTTACTGTTTTGAAGGCTGGAAATCTGAAATCAGGGTGCCAGTATGATGAGTTCTGATCAGGGCCCTCTTCCTGGCTTGCAGAGGGCTGCCTTTTTGCTGTGTGCTCACCTGGCCTTTCCTCAGAGCATGCTTATGGAAAGAGAGAACTCTAGTGTTTCTTTCTTGTCTTATAAGGGCACTGATTCCATTATAGGGGTTCCACCCTCCTGACATTATCTAAATCTAATTACCTCCCAAAGGCTCCACCTCCAAATACTATCACCTTGTGGGTTAGAGCTCCAGCAAATGAATTTTGGGGGGACACAAACAATCCACAACAGAGATTAAACTACTTTTCTGTAGGTACTTACAGTAATCCCCTAGCAGGGTAAATGCTGACTCCAAATACTGTTTCATTTCTCTAATAATTTGTCTTTGTTGCTTTTTATACATGGGTACTCAAATAGCATTTTAAAAAATAAGATGTTACTATTAATAGTTTTCATTATCTCTGATGTATTCCCCAATACATGAATCTCTCTTTAATGCTTATTTTTTCATATATGTTTATCGATATTTCTCAACTGTTTTAGTGAAGGCAAACAATTTAAGGTTTCTCTCCTTCTTCCTCTTTAAAGTGTCTCACAACAACAACAACAACAACAACAAGAATGATAAAAAGAAAACAGAAAGAAAAAAGAGCTGGGCTCTTGGTGCTTCTGGCAATTTTATTCTAACACCAGTAGCACCCAGATTGTAGTTCTGATAAGTATTTCAGTTCTTTCTTGTAAAATTAAATTCACAAAACAATTGATTATCAGTTATAAATGGCAAAAACACCATCTGGTTTTCAAAATTGGTTAAATCCATGTAGCAAGGGGAAAAAATGTTGGAACTTGTAGTTGGCGAAGAGTTCTAGTCCATGAAGCAGAAAATGACGAGCTTTACTATGAGAAAGCCAGAGTAGTCATAACTTGTACTTAGCGGCTGCGGGAATTTGATACGTTCTTCACATGTTCCATATGTTAAACTGCTTGGCGAGATCTTCAGTGTGAAGGAGCTGGGGGTGGGAGAGGCGTGTGGCTAGTGCATAGAGTCGCAACAGCTTAATCCTAAATTCTGAGCTCTGATTCTTAACATGTAGACCCAGTGTTAACGGTGTCCCAGGACTCAGTTTCTTTACCTACGAAATTGAATGTGCAAGTTTCTTAACCTTACGGCACAGGTGGGATCTTTGTGGAAATTTCTAAAGCTATTTGCATTCCTGTAGCGAGGTAAGTCATACAGCATTAGCATTTCCTACAGAAATGTCCCATGTTGTTCTTTGCCAACTGGAAATTTGAGTAGGTGTTCATTTGATGTGCCAAGAGAATGAAGGGAGATGAAAACACTCCACATTTCCCAATGTCCCCATACTGTGTTCCAAGTGTGGGAGGAATGGGGCCTGGCTAGATTCTCTTGGAGATTCAGCCTCATGAGGAATGCTTTTCCTTAGGAGTATACTACAATTCCGTTTTTTGTTTTTTTTTAAAGAAAAATATTTCTGGGTTGCTGGTGTGTTTTCATCTTATGTTAAAAATGTAGCTATCCTTTGCTTATTATTCATGCATTGTAATGTGAAATTTATTCATTCACTTAACAGATATTTATGGAGGCACAGTGGTTAATTGCATAGACTCTCTGCAACTTAGAGACTGTGATCTTAGGGCAATTGCTTAATCTTTCTAACCATGTTTGAAAAACAGAAAATGGGAGATAATAATAGCATGTACCTTGGGGATTGTTCCAAGGATTAAATGAGATTCTGCACGTAAAATGCTTAATAAGAACTCAATAAACGATTACCATGTGCCAGGCCCTGTAGTGGGGTTCCTGCCATATAGGATCTAACGTTGTAGTTTACATATTTCTTTCCACATACATATGGCTTCAATTTTTTTATTTTGATTTTGGTAGAACTCTGCTTTGTAGTTGGTCTGATCACTTCCAGAGGTGATAAGAATAGATAGGACTTTGCAGACTGGGCATTATCCTTGTGACCATGTGATGATGGTTTCCTGCTATTGCCCTGTTGGAGCTTTCCCCACTTGTGGAGGACTGCCTGCAGTTCATGCATCAGGGCTTGTAATTACAGAGCAGAATATCCAGGGCTGTGAAGACAGGGCAGTCTCGAAATTAGTTTATGCATAATGGATAATAGAAGGCTGTTTTTAAGTGTAACTCATTTGGTATGTTGGCAGATCTTGACTTCCTTTTTGATATGTATTATTTATTTATTTATTTCTGAACAAGATGAGGACAGAGGGCTAGGGAAGTCATTGGGTGCAGCTCTTCTAGACCATAGCTCAGATTTAGCAATTTATATTCCGTAATCTCCTGGTCATTTAGCCACAGATAATTTGTCATGGTTTGTTTTAGCTGTTGTGATATTGATATTTATTATGCAAATTGTATTTCCTACATCTTATTGTTCTGCATTCTATGAATACTTAAATTATTATAAACCTTTACACTTAATATGGCTCGTCCTTCAATTTGATGCTTGAGCAACAGAGGGTCAGAGCGCACACGATCTTCTAGAGGGGAAGAAAATAAGTAATTAAAAAGCAGACAAACAAGAGAGCCAGCTGCCTGGTTGAAAAGAAAGCAAAGGGAATTTTGGGGAGGGAGAGCGAGTCCGGAGAAGCAAGTCGCTTCAGCAGGAGAGCATCTCCCAGAGACACGGGAAGCAGAGAGCACCTGTTGGACCCCAGCCTCCTTAGGAGGGACTGGAGGCACAGAGGAGGAGTGAGTGGGTGTGACCCCCGAAGGAGGAACCTGGAAGACCCTACCTTCGCAACACTCCCGGTCCTCCGCCCCCCCTTCCGTCCGTGCCCTCCAACCCGAAGCCTTGACCGAAGAGATTTTTGTTGTGTAGGTGTATTCTTAAATATGTAATATTACATATATGCAAAACATATACTAAATACACACATATATATTAAAAGCAGGAAGGAGACCCCTCAACAAGCTCGGCAGCCTGAGCATACCTCCCTCAATCTACCTTTCCAGAGATTCTGCCGCAAAGACGCCGACTGGAAAATCTCAGAACCCGACTCTACGGTTCCTTTCTCCCAACTATGCCCAAGTCTACCGCTAGGCTGTCGAGCGGGCTCTCCCGCTCCGCCGGACGTGCAAAGCACGCATGCACTTCTCCCAGATTGTTTTGTCAATCCGGGGACCTGCGTTCTCGCTCCCCACTCCCGCGCAGCTCGGGTTTCCCAAAGACCTATTCCTTCGGTGCGGGGCGAGTGACGGGATTTGCCGCGCCTGTTTGCAGGCCCGAGGCAGCCGGAGTACGGGGCAGAGGACCCTCCCAGGGAGATGCCCTAGCCGTCGGTCCGGTATAGCGGGCGCTATAAACATCCCTAATAAAGGTGTGCAGCAAGGTAGACCCGCCCGCCGGAGCCCGAGTCCTCACACGCCAAGCGCCCTGGAGAACACTTTTTCCTTGATCGGGGGAAGAGAAAACGAATTTTAACACAAACATATTTGCATATGCCCCTCCCCTTGGCCCCGCCCCTAGGTGGCGCGGGCGCGCCGCCGAACGCCAGCGCCAGGGGGCGGGGTGGGGGCGGGGGTGAGTCCTCCGAGAGCCGGGTTGGGCTCGCCGCGCTGTGATTGGTCTGTCCGGACTCCGCCTTCAACGCATCTCATTAGCTGTCCGCTCGGGCTCCGGAGGCAGCCACCGCCGCCAGTCTGAGGCAGGTGCCCGACATGGCGAGTGCTGTGCTGCCGAGCGGATCCCAGTGTGCGGCGGCAGCGGCAGTGGCGGCGACGGCGGCGCCGCCTCCCGGGCTCCGGCTCCGGCTTCTGCTGTTGCTCCTCTCCGCCGCGGCACTGATCCCCACAGGTAGGTGTGGGCACTGGCCAGTTGGCCCCTAAATCTCGCAGAGCACCCCAGTAGCCGTAGCCATGGGGGGGGGGAAACGTTTCCATGACAACCTCCCCCCACTTCCTAAATCCGAAGCGAAGGGAGTGTGGAGAGGAAACTCGGGCTGAGATGGAAGGGGCTGAGGGGATCGGTGATCCCCTTCTCCCCTGCCCGGCTGGGTATGAATGAGAGCCCTCAGGGATGGCTGCACCCACACCTTTTCTCCCTGGCTTGGCGCGGGGTGCAGAGTGGAGTGAGAATGGGGGACCCGGGGGCTAGAGAGTATGGGGGAAGGGGATGGACCGAAGGCACCCTCAAACCTTCCGGACCCTCCTAAACTCGCGGTTGTCCCCGTAACTTGCAGGTCCTCCTGTCTCCCAGGGCAGCCCATTCGCCCCCACCTCTCCAGCGAACCCCCCAATTCTCCATCCCCCTAAGCCTCCCCAGGCTGACTACCAGCCGCCTCCGGCGTGATTCCTCACCAGTCCCCAGGACATCCCCAGACTTGTCTGCTCTCCCCTGCCCTGCTCCCCGCGCTCTGCCTTTCTCCCTGTCCCCGAACTGCACGCCTCTCGTGTTTCCCTCCGGCCGATCGCAGCCCCTCCGCCCCCTCAGCTGGGCTGCGGGTCTCCCTGGCCGGGCTCCAGGCAGGGAAAGTTCCCCGGGCCCGGCCCCGCGGGGGGGCCGTCGCTGTCGCCGCCTCTGCGGGCAGGCGCCGGGAGCCCGCAGCCCGCCCGCCCCACGGCGTCCTCCGCCACGAGTGGGGACGCAGGATTTCCCGGCTGCCCGTCCTTTCGGCGGCCCGAGGGTGGCGGAGGGGACGTTCGCGGCCTCTGCGGCCAGGCGGGCACTCTGCGGGCCTCCAGGCGCCCCCTGCGTGGAGAGCCGTCTTGGGAATTTGCCCAGGGGCGGCTCTGCACGCCTGGCGCCTTCCCTGAAGACGCCGAGCACTCGGCAGGAGCACGATGTGTGGCTGCCCGTGTGCCGGGCGCGTTGGCGCGGTCGGGAAAGAAGAGGGCAGTGTTTGCTTTTGCTAACAAAAGGGAGCCGGAGCTCTTCCCCAGCGGAGAGGCTGGCCGTGCTGCACCCTGCCTCCCTTCCCGCCACCTCGCCGCGCTCGGCAGCCGCGCGGCCTCTCCGCGCCCCTGGCCGCCTGCTGCAGGCTCTGGGCGGGCGCCGGGACCGAGTGGCACGGGGCCGCGGGGGGCGGGCGGCCGTGTAGGAGGGGATGCAGCAGGGCTCTGCGCCTGCAAAGCCCCTCCTTGCAGCTCGGGAGCTGCAGGACCCGGGAGCAACAAGTGGCGGAGGACGCGAGAGCTCAGCCCCCACCTGCGGAGCCCCCGGCCTGGGCGGGCTCAGCGGTGCGGCCACCGTGCCGCTCCGGGGGCGCCTCTCCGCTTGGGCTGTGCCTTTTGTTTACACGCTAGAGGACACAGTTATGTAAACACCGCAGGAGACACGCTGTAGGAAATGGGGGATATCTAGGGGTGCTAGCTTGGGTTTGGGGGGGATGCCTGGTTGGCCGCTTCCCCCTAAAAGAGGCTCGTAAAGGAGCTCGGCTTGGGGAACCTACTGGGGCTGTGCAGGGGCGGGAGCGTGGCAGTAGCTTCAATTCCAGCACTGGGGATTTTTTTCTTCCATGCCACTGTCTGTCTCCGGATGTTGTTTATGTGTTTTTCCTCTGTGAATTCTTAATTTATGAGTTACGAGATAATTGGGTTCAGCCGATGCCGGTGTGGTTACAACTTCATTTCGGGTGATGCCTCTGACTGGATGGGTTCAATAAAATGTTCCTGAAAGAGATCCCTCGTGCTGCTGCATTGTAAAAAGCGCCAGTGTCAGTTAAACGTGAGCGGGAGTAAAGGCTCGGTAACTGGCGCATAATAGAGGCAACAATAGACTTGGATAGGCTGCAAAGAAGGGGGCAAAGCGCTGGTGGGGGATATTGCCTTTCGACTAAAAATGGGAGCCATGCGATGCCGTTTGGCAGCGGAGTAGGATTAGATTATGCTTCCCTGGTCAAGCCTGCTCCTTGAAGGCACCGGGCGGTAGCAGCAGTCCTGTATTTGTAACTATCTCGCGGTAAGAAGTTGCCTTCCCGGCGAGGGATATGTGCTGACTTAGAAAGGAGCGGTCTGGAACTCAACCCTGCATGTCAAAGCTACATGAAAATTCTGTTGCCAGTTACCATGGAAGCAGCTTCTTGCTCTTGTGTACATCCCTGTTTGTAGGCTGGTTATCAGATTGTGTTCAAATTAGAAAGTAATTGGGTTTCATTTGTAGAGAGGGGACGAGATGACTTTCTTAAATTTTTTTTTTTTAATGCATGTTTTATTGTGGTGAGTTTTAAAGGAGATCTTTGCCCAGCCCGGTTCCATAGTCTAGGGGTAAATTTCAGGTGGGTGCCAAGGGACTTTTCTCTTCCTCAGTCCTTTTAGTGTAAGCTTTCTCAGAGGCCTCCAGTTCCCGCTCCCAGGGTTAAAGAAACCTGTTGGTGCTAACTTCGTTAGGCTTGTTTCATTTACATCCTTACTGGGAAAGCGAACTAGAGCCATTGTGCAGTAGGTCCTGGTTCTGTTTTCTCCTGTAACTCATGTCATCCATCCCCTGGAGAAAATCTCCTCTCATCCCTCCTGTTTGGATGGAATGGATGTTAATGAAATGCAGCAAAAATGGGATTGCCAAAGCTCACTCCACGGTGTTAATCATGCCTGTTACGTTTCAGGTGCATGCATGATGCTGTTTTCGATCCAGGATCCAGAGTGAACCAGTGGTCGATCACCCCCCTCTTACCTTTTTCTGGATTAGAGAAGATAGCTTATGGGGGGTGGGGTGGTGATGGGAAGCCCAGGGGCCGAGTTTGGCTTGCCGTGGCCTGTTGGGGCTTGCATACCGGGGATGGGGACTTTACAAAAGTGCCGCCCTGCTATTGTTGCCATTCCCTGCATCAAATTGAATAGCCGCAGGAGGGACTTGCACTTGTCTGTGATAGATTTGATAAAATATCCCTCATTAATGCCACTTTATATTTACAGTGTGTCACTGGAGACGCACAAGGCTTCATTTAGTGACTTGTGTGACGAGACAAGCTTGCATTATTTGCCTGGGACATTTTGGAGGAACAAGAGACCCATTGAGCAATCTTTTGAAATGAACAAATACGAAAAAGGGGGGAATAAAAGAGCAGGCAGTTCTCTGGAACAAAGAGCTTTATTCATATGGATGTTGTACATGCTTTATCCAGTTTTCCCCAATGGCCCTCCTGGTAAAGGGGAGTGGGACAGGGAAGACGCCAACAGGCAGGACACTTTCTCTTCCTCTCTCACTTCCTGACTTCATATTCTTATCGGAGTTGGTGCCCGGCTCGCTGCCTGTTCATCTCCCTCCACTCCTTCTAAAATCCCAGAAGGTAATGGCTTTCTGAGTCTGAAGAGAAATTTTGAAATCCTTTCTCCCAGCTCTGAATTTCAACAGAAGAAAGTGCTAGCTACCTGTTGAGATTGATGTCGTTGGTTAAAGGAAAAGAGATGTCACTTTTCTATGACATGTGTCAAGCAGTGGTTGATAGTGAATGTCAGATTGGCAAGATGTCTTACAATTATAACATTAGCCATATTATTTATTTTTAAAGAAATTCTGTGAAAACTAACATCCAAAATTTTGATTATCATTAATGGTGCTCTTGGAGTTTTAGTGACTTTTCCCCACACCTGATACATTTTAGCCTCCTACGTAAGTGAATTTTTATTATTCCTTGGCCTATATTGCTAAATGATTTTTTAGGCTTTAAAAATTGATAAGATTGCTATGAATATAAACTGTCTCATTCTTTTTGGGTTTCTGTATGTGACATTTTAATGCCTAATTGGGCACTTAGAATTTACATTTTGAAAATGGGTGTGTGCGTATATATGTTTTTAACAAAAGGCCCATTTTAATATGGGGAATCTTTTGAATTGGACCAAACTAATCAATGCTGTGATATGAATGGAAATTTACCAGCATATGAAGAAAATTTATAAGAATAAATCCAAAAGATTCAAATGCTGTATATCTTTCTTAGGAAGAATATCACTGACCATTATTATGCTGGGCATTTTTAACTGAAAATCCAGCACAGAAAGGAGAAATCACAGCGACATCTGTTGCAGAATTGAAAATTTGCTTCTTTGAGTCGGAAGCAATTAGTCCCATATAAGTACCTAATGGTATCAGTGTGTATTTGTGTGTGTGTGTAACTGATACAAATATGTATATCTTCATACTTAGATTTACATATATATGCTCATTATATAAAAACTTGCCCACATACAATATTCATATTAACAATTATTTAATAGAAAATGTAACATTTTAGCACTAAAGCTCTTTTTTCTTGTTTTTTAATCACCTTTTGAGGAATTAGAGATTCTTATAATTATGGAATTTTTGAAAGGGGAAAGATTAGAAATCATCTAGTAAAATCCTATTATTTTGAAGTGAGGCAGCCGAAGGCCAGCGAGGGAAGAACCTTGCTCCGCAGTTGAACTGAGGATAAGTTAGCTACAGACCCTGGATGGGAACAGGTTCTTTGATGTCCAGCCAGTGGACCTTTTCTGTCCCACCTCCTGGCAGGGATACCTAGTCAGAGATACGGATCATGGGCAGACACTATCTTGGCTAAAAATATTTTTTATTTTGAAGGCAGCAAGATTAATTGTTGCTCCAGGTAATAAACCCATGGATCAGAGGAGTGACCTCTGGGAAGAAATGACCAGGTCTTGGTAATGATGCCTCTGGTGTTGACAAATGATTCTGAAATCTCTGAACTTTATTTGGCAGCCACAACACGAATATCGTCCAAAGTACCTTCGTAGGGGAGAACCCTGGATTTGTGTTGCTGTAATAAGTCAGATACATGAAAACCAGGCTTCAGAAGATGCAGGTTTAGATTTTTAATATTTTTATTTGTCTTTGCAAGGAATAATATTAACAGCAAAACTGGTTCCACATAACTTAGGAAAAAAGGAATTGTTCTTAAGAACAAGAACATAGCTTCATTTCGTCCCTTTGCATTAAGCCGAGAAAAAGCTGAGGATTTTTTTTTTAAAGGAAAAAAATATTTTACTTTTGCAAGATGATTTTTTTTACATTGATCAGATTATCCTTTTTCCATTTTATTATTGAAATTTCCAAATATATACAAAAGTGGAAAGAATCCCATATTTAATCCTGTGTGCAAATCACCCGGTTTCAATAATCCTCCACCCCTGATCAATCTGTCCCCTCTGTGCTTCTTCCTTTTCCCAGATTATTTTAAACAAATCCTGGCCATCCTATCATTGCTTCTGTAATTACTTTAGAATGAATATCTGCGATACAGCCCTTCTTTCTCCCTCATAGTCACAGTGTCATTCTCTGAATGTACGTGCAGTATTCTCGACTGGACGTACAGAAGTTTTGCCCTGCCCTGCTTTATTGAGGAGGATAGAACGAAGGCTTGTGGCAACGGTGAAAGCAAAGGTAGAGACAGGAGAAGCCAGAGTGCAATTACTGCCTGCACTGAGGAGACCTTCTTGTATGGTTTGGTTTATTTTGAGCAAGGTTTTGTTTGGATCCGGTAAGATGAGTTTTATTGTTGTGTAAATACAGTTGTGTAAATATGCAGTAATTGTAGCTAATCCCTCAACTGTGGTGTGTGATGGAAAGCACCCTTGGCGAGATTGGCCATTTTCTAGTTGTTCCCATAATGAATACCCTCCATCTGAGGACTTCTTATTTTAGTTTGATGGCTGCGAGATACTCCGTTCATATATTTATCTTTAAAGGCCTCCATGATATAAATGCCTTTGCATTTCGTGAATATATTGCTTAAAAGAAAAATGTCTTTTCCCATTTCTAACTGGCTAAGTGCTAATTTCAGCTTATATTCTGTAACTGAAGTGATCACAAAATGCTTTCTTTGGCGTGGGAAGCCCATACAACAAGCTGTAAGTATTTGGGCCTTATTTTTGCAGGATGAGGGTGAAGGGTGGTGGGGAGAGAAAAGGTTACTGTCTTTGCTTCTCAATATTTGCCCCATTGATTTAAAATACGAATTTTTGATTTCAGCTAGAATGTTGGAATGCTTCAGTGTTAATTTCTAAACTTCTTTGGTTTTTCTGAAAATAGGTTGGTTCCATTTTCCAAGGTTCTTGAAATGTGAGAGTTTTTCTTTTTTAAGGGGCTCCTTCTCAGATGTTTTATTTAATGTGGATATAAATCTGAAGCATTAGGTTTTTTGGTTTCCAGCCAACAGGTAATTCCACATAAGATGATTTTGAGGGGTCTGAGTGGCCCTGGACAGGTGAAAACCTGGCCCTGCGTCCCTCATCTTAGCTGACCTCCGCACAAGAAAAGCACAAAGGAATTCGTACATTCAGGGTTTGGGGAGCGCCACCAAAATCGAATAAAAAGCCTTTGTTTGGAAACCATCAATGAAGGAAGAAACCCACTGGAATGTTTGTAATTACAAGTGGCACCTCCTTGTTTAAATTTCAGAAACCACAGTTTCTTTTTTAGAGATTTAAATTGCAGGCTCTAGCCAGCAGCTGCTGTTGTGGTTAATGGGCAGTTTCTCTTTGAAGATCTTCCAGTGCTGGTTCTCAAAAGCTTTGGTGCACTTGGCCTTGAACTAGGGTTAGCAAAAAGGGTTAGATATAAGTATTTATATATATGCACAGCCCAAAAGATGTATGGCCTTTATTATTACTCAAAAGAGAAACTTGGCGTTAAGGTTGAGAGAAAGCAAGTACTAAGAAAGCCTGTCATGACTGACAGGTGTCTTGAGTGAAGTGATTATCTTAAGGGAGATAAAGTGGGGAAAGTTTTTTCTTTTAGTAGATATTTTACTGGAATATCATCATTTGACCCAACATTTTGATCTAGATATTTCAGAAATGTTAAATAGGCTTGAAATGAAAGTGCTGTGATATATATTTAAATGCTACTTCGTGTTTGAAGTTGATATTCCAGTGACAGGGACTTTTTAAAATGCCTAGAATAAGTATCTTGCTCTTGGCAGACTTCCTTGGGAAGGTAGGCGCTCTAATTCCTCTTCAGCTGTCCAGCGCTGGACTGCAGTGTCAACTTAGAATTAAGTTATGTGGTCCCTGGAGGGGGTGGGGAAGAATCTGCCTGAAAACAAAGGATTCACCAACCCTCAATCTCCCATTGTCTGGACCATATCTTCTCTTGGCTGGGATTAGCCTAGAAGTTAACGTTTAAAAAATTGAACCTTTCATCTTTCTGCCATAGGTATTAACTTTTCTCAAAGTCTCCATTATTGGGAATGACACCATCGACATCCTGGTCTCCAAGGCCTCTAAATTTGGAATCTTTTTTTCCCCTCCTTAGCTCTCACTCTTGGACTGAAATAAAATGGGGCCGATTGTTTCTCCATGACATTCTCTGGAAACTTCAGTGTCCTCTTCAAACCATGTTTTTTTTTTTACTAGGTAGCCTCTGCTAAAGCTTCCTAGTCAATCCCCCACCCCAGCCTCTGCTAGTCAGAACTCACATCTACCTACTTTAGTTCGAATTCTTTTCAGGACAGAATCATGACACTTCCCTTTCAGAAACCTAATGGCAAATTCTTACTTCTTGCATCAAATTCACACTCTGCACTGTTTTGTCTTTAGGTTGTTCCTCAATTGTTCTCTCACTCCCTCTCTAATTGCCCTCATTTCTTATTACTTTTCAGCCCAATCCTGATGGGACTGGAAGACTGATGATTCTCCAGTGAAACTGAGGAAGAAAGTGGTCTCTCCTCATCAGCCTTCAGCTGGTTGCCATTGCATAAAACTACTCTCTTATCTGTTTTTTTCCCTTAACTGTCTGTCTTGGTTTATAGGTGTAGGATGACTGATTTCTCCTTGCCTACCTTGAGAATAAACACCTTCCCTGTGCATCTTTGATTTTAACTAACATGTACTTATCTAAAATATACTTCAATCCAGGCATTTCTTTTTTGGCTTTATATGTGTGTACATGAGAATATTTCTTTATGCTAAGCCAAAGTGTGTTACATGGCCATGATTTTAATGGAAATTTTAAACTTTAGAATGTTGAAAGTGTATTGTGCCTATGTGGTGGTTTGTATTTGAATATAGGGATTTACTACAGCATGAAAATGGTATAATTGACTTAACAAATTACAAGCTGACAAAGTAAGACTCTCAGACAAAAAGTGAAGTCCTTTAGAAGCAGGAAGACTTTTTAAGGGTCAGAGTCAAAGGGCCTTGTGTGGAGCTGCTGACGTGGGATGAATGAGATTGGGCCCTCTGAAGATGATGCAAGAGATACCACCTTAGAGGAGTATTTGGTGCTCGTGCCTGGTATATGTAGCTACTGGGAAAAAAACAAAAACAAAGCAACAACAACAACAACAAAAAACCCTACCTAGAGAAATGGAAGGGAAGTGCTCTAAAACCCAGGCCTTTATTAGCTGGTGTTTTAAACATGTTTGACTTCGGAAGCAGTGTTACCTAACTAAATGTGGTCACTGCCAGCATCCGGGCAGTCTATGAATTTGGATGCATTTTCGTAGATAACATAGATGGTGAATTATCACTGGCTTAAGAAACAAAAAATGAAATCTTTGTTTCTCAGTCTAACTGCTAAACTTGTTATCTTAAGGATCTTTTCAAAGCCTTTATCTGGTAGTAATATCTGCCAGAGTTCTTCCCTTTTTCTTTCCCTTGTCTGGCATCCTTCCTCTTCAGAGTGTTTAGTTCTTGCTAGTAGAAAAAGGTTGTGCGGCATGATAATACAGGGATATAAAAATTTGATTATCTTGGAGTATTTGGGGACAGACTTGGGAAATAGGTTGTATGTCAAAATGCAGTATGCATTTGGCTCTTTGCTGAATATGCCTGTGATAAACCAAGCCACCCAGACATTGCAAGTCATCAGCTCGAGTCTCTCTTCCGAATAAAAAAGGAACATTACTTCATTTCTCTTGCAGAAACCCTTATTTAAACAATGAAAACTTCAAAGATAGGGAGGAAAAAAAGTTAATTTATTACTAAATTACTGCTCAAATGGCTTTATCTCTTAAAAGGTTCAAGTAGAGATTAGCTTAAATAACACCGAATATCTCTTTTCCTCCCTGTGTATCTCTTGTAAGCATGCAAGAATGTGAAGAGGCCTCTGTCTCCTTTCCTTTAGTTTTGTTAGTAATCACATGAGTGTTGCTGTTCATTTCCTTTTCCTAAAGCAAACCTCTCCACTGGGGGGCCAGGTTGGCAAGCAGAATACCCAGTTGAGGTTACAGAACAGTAAAACCAAGTGCTTTACTCAAACAACTTACCTTACATGGTGGCAAAAATAAAATAAAAGTCATTTATATGAACATGCTTAAGTAGGAAATATGTTTTATCTATCTCTATCAATCAATCACTTTTATTAAAGCAGCCACTACCTAGTGGTGGGGGTTATGTCTCTGGCTACTACTACTAGTAATTACATTTGTAAGTTCTTCACATGTTAGGGAATACCAGAAAAAAAAAAAAAAAACTATGTTAAGAGGATTAATTGAGGATGTACTTAATTGTCTCTAAGGTGAAACTCAAGAACACAGTGGCAGTAATATCCCACCTGGAGTTGAATGTTTTTTGAAAGGGAATGAAATCATCTAGTAACCTTGGAGAAACTGATAATGATTATAATCTGTAATTGCTGGGTCTTTAACACTGAGAGGACTTCATTATTTCACTCTGCTTTCTATATTTTATGTACTATGTTTAATAAAGAAATGTTGTTTCCATAGCCAACCCATAAGACATTTGGTAGAAAAATGAGCATTTAAAAATGATTTTAAAATTGAACATCTACTTTTATACTAGGCACTGTGTTAGGTACATCTGTGTCTTCCAGAAGGTTTTAGTCTATTTTTTCCTTAACCCTTATTTTGAAAAATTTCAAAACCATAGGAAAGTTGAAAGAATACAGAGTACAATGAATACTTTTATTTATTTTACCTAGATCCAACAACTGTTCACATTTTGCTCATTTGCTTTATCTCTGTCTCTCTAAATAATGTATACACACATACTCATATACAAGTTGTACCATGATATTTTATGCTTGAATACTTCAGCATGTAACTCCTAAGAATAAAGACATTTTCCTATGCCCACTCAGTACCATTATTACATTACCATTTAACACTGATTGAATAATACATAATATCTAGTCTACGTTCAGATTTCCCCAATTATCCCAATATATGTTACTTTGTCCTTCCCAATGCAGAATCCATTTGCAATCACATATTGGATTTGGTTTTCATGTCTCTAGTCTCTTTTAATCTAGAACCATTACTCTGCTCTCCACCTTTTTTTCTTTAAGGGTTTTTAAAGAGATGTCTTTCATGGCATTGACGTTTTAATATGTCCAGACCTATTGTTTTGTGGAATGTTCTATAGTTCTACAGATTGATCATTGATCATCATAGTTCAGATTAAACATCTTTGGTGAGAACCGTGCATAGCTGATATTGCCACCTTGTTGTAGCATCACATCAAGAGGGTCATAATATCAGTTTGTCTTATTATTGGTTTGATCCCTTGGTTAAGGATATAAGTTTAGTTACTTAGTTCAATTTCTCCATTTTTGTCTCTTTGTAGTTAATAAGTAATCTCTGTGATATTTTGAGACTGAAGATCCTGTTGTACAACACTCAGTGGTTTTAGTAGCATTAATAAACCTTGTCTGAATCAAATATTATACCAGTGTATACAAAATTGTGATTTTCTAATTCTCTAATTCTTCTACATTGGGTAGAGGCATTCCTGTGTAAAGAAAAGCTTGCCTTCTCCCCTCCTCTCCTGTTTTTGGAAAACCACAATTGGCTCATAGATTTAAAAAATAAAAATTCAGTGTGATGTATTTCATTACAATCAAATTTGGCCAGTGGGAACCCGTTCAGACTGGCTTCTGTATCCTTTTAATGTGGCCTCATTAATTTTTAAGCACTTTCTTATTTTATGTCACAAGAAGATATCTAAGCTTACCTTATATTTTCCCTGCCCCAGACCTGGAATCAGCTATTTCTCCAAGGAGTCCTGGAGGAAAGGATTTAGTGGGGAAATGGCATTTAGATACCAAACAGTTATGCTCATTGCTAATGACATGCCATTGTATCTAGACTTTTTCAGTAGTTAAAACTCGGAGATAGGCCAGGCGTGGTGGCTCATGCCTGTAATCCTAGCACTCTGGGAGGCCGAGGCGGGAGGATCGCTTGAGGTCAGGAGTTGGAGACCAGCCTGAGCAAGAGCAAGACCCCGTCTCTACTAAAAATAGAAAGAAATTAATTGGCCAACTAAAAATATATAGAAAAAATTAGCCGGGCATAGTGGTGCATGCCTGTAGTCCCAGCTACTTGGGAGACTGAGGCAGGATTGCTTGAGCCCAGGAGTTTGAGGTTGTTGTGAGCTAGGCTGATGCCATGGCACTCTAGCCCGGGCAACAGAGTGAGACTCTGTCTCAAAAACAAACAAACAAACAAAAAAAAAAAACCTAGGAGATAGTTGACCCTTGAACAACAGGGGTCTGAACTGTGCAGGCCCACTTATATGAGGATTTTATTCTGCCTCTGCCACCCCTGAGGCAGCAAGAGCAATTCCTCCTCTTCTTCCTCCTCTCCAGCCTACTCAGCTTGAAAATGATGAGGATGAAGACATTTTTGACAATGTTCTTCCAGTTAATGAGTAGCAAATGTATTTTCTCTTCTTTATGATTTTCTTAATAACATTTTCATTTCTTTAGCTTACTTTATTGCAAGAATACAGTACATAATACATATACACTATGTATTAAGCAACTGTTTATGTTATTGATAAGGTTTCCGGTCAACACTAGGCTGTTAGGAGTTAAGTTTTGGGAGAGTCAGAAGTTACATGTGGATTTTTGACTGTGCGAGGGTAGATGCTCAAACTCTCACACTCTTCAAGGGTCAACTCTGTGTGTGTGTGTGTGTATACGTACATATTTATTAATGTAAATCATGAGTTCATACTGATACCTTCAATTCCAGTCTCATATCCCGGTGTTCTTTCTCTCCAGTCTCTATCTTCCATTCCTTATATTTATTTTTCTTCTCCCGAGATGAAAACTCTGGTTCCCAGCCATATCAGTGCCTTATAATTAGTACAAAATGGTTTTGGAATCACTCCACCAAGACCACCATAGACAACAAACCTACCAAGTAAAGTTCAAGATTTTTTGCCATTCTTTTTGTCTTTAAAATAGATCCCACTGAGGGTGTACAAGTGTACTGTGTTCATAACTTCACAGATTAGTTCCTTGTGTGTTATCAATTAGATATACAGTTAGGATTGTTTGTTTCTGTTTATATTCAATTTTGGTTTTTTTCCTATCCTTGTTGATTTTGAACATGTAGATCATGAACATGGCTTAACAATCAAAACTATGTAAAGATGTCTCACTCCAATCCCTGTACTTTCTGCTTCATTCCCACCCACATTCCTATAGTTGCCAATTTCATTCTTTTTTTGTATATCCTTCCTATTTTCCTTTTGAAAAAATAATGGGGAGTGTTCTATTTTTCACACTTTACACAAGCCTGTGTTAACATCTGCCTATACCATGTATCCTTAATTGACAAGTCCTGGGTTCTCACATTTATTGTGATGATTTCCACCCTCAATTGGTTGTATTTTACTTTTTTTTTCCCTACTAATTTTAGTTCTCTTCCATTTCTTCCTTCCAAGGTCATAGTTTTACTTGGGTAGTGGCAAGAATTCTGTATTCATTTTTTCCTTTTAATTCACCAAGTTACTTGCAAGAAAATAAGGACTGCCCCTTTCCATACAATACCGTATGTGTCTCTGATGTTTAGTAACCATGCCTCAAGCCCCAATTCTTCCCACTTTTTTTTTTAAATTGCAGTATAACTTAAAGTATACAGCTTAGATACTTTTTGCATCTAAACCTCATACCATGTTCTAAAACTGCCTATTGGACATCTAAATCCAGATGTTCCACTGTTAATCTCAAATAATATGAATGACAGAATCACAACTACATTTAGTGTCTTCACTCATGATCTCATTTAATCTTCATGGTCACCCTATAAATAGTTACTACTCTTGTTTCATTTTACAGATGAGGAAGCCAAGAGGAAAATAATAGGTCCCTTGTCCAAGAGATACAAATAGTAACCAGGATCTGAACCAAGCCTATCTTCAAAACCCATAAACACTAACCCTAAACTGTATTTTCCTAAAATTCTTAAGATGTCTAAAACTGAACTTAACATGTGTTCTCCCCACACTTCCCTCTATCCTGCATTTCCTGTCCTGATGAAGGCTACCACCATCTACCCAATGAGTTAAATAAACCTGGGAGTCAGAGTAGAGTACTTGCTCCTTTGTTTTCATTTCCCTCTCTGTTAGCTACAAGTCCTGCCTGTCTTCATTTTACAGATGAGGAAAATAGACTTAAGCTGGTATAACAGCCGCTTAATTGGTCCATTTACCTCTAGCCTCATTCCTTGTAATGCATCCTTAATACTGCTTCTAGATGGATCTTTCTAAAACACACCTTAGATGTTACTTACTTGCTTAAAATCTTTAAATGTTTTCTTGGCACCTTGAAGATGCTTACCCTCTTTCAGTGTGGCCTTCATCACCTGGCTTCTGTCTTCCTCAAACTCATTTCTTGCCAGCTCTCCACATTGTGTTCTAGCTTTAGGACTGCCAGAGTAAGTGTGTGCTAGATGCACCATGCTTCTCTGCTTTTTATATGCTACCTCCTCTGCCCGAATTACCCTTATCTATATGGCTGATTCCCACATACCTTTCAAGATCCACTCAAGCACCAATTCTCCAAGGAAACTTCCATGACTGCTCAGCGTGGTTAGTATCTTTGTACCCTTCTTCTGTACTTCCCTAAGGGCTATTCCTGACTTTTCTTCTTCCTTCCTATCACACAGCCTTCTGTGAATAGTCCAAATCTCCTCTATATTGCTGCTACACATTTTGTCCAGCTTGTTTCCTATGTTCCACGTTGGCATGTTTAAATCCTATGCATACATAAAGGCCCAAGGCCAGTGTTTTTCTTTTTCAAGTCTTATATAATTTCCCAGTCTGAATATGTTTTCCTTTCAACTTCCGTTAAAATTTCTCTAATCATTCCATGACATTTAACATTTTTCACCTTATTTTATGTTGACATATGTCCATGGATACGTGTCTTCCAGCCCCTCTGTAGGAGAGACTATCTTAGTCATCTTTGTATCCTTAACAGCATGCAGCACAAGGCCCTGCATGTAGTATGCACTCAATAAACATTTATTGAAGCAATTAATGAATTGGAAATGAGGTGTCCATTGCCCATTAAATTATTTCTAACCCTTTTAGCATTAACACGAACAGGGAACATGATGATATTAATTCAGTCTTGAAGACCAGTATAAAAATGAATCACCTCAAAGGTTTTTTTATTTACTCATCATTTTCCTGTTATATAATTTCATTTCTTTTATATATTTTTGTATATATATCTCCTATCCTTTTTTATTTGTTATGAATACTGGTAGTTGGGATATAGAATTTGCCATAGGCCTTAGTGTTTATGAATTTAATTTAGTGGCTGTCTTCTTATCAGCTTTTAGGGCTATAATTCTTAGTAGACATTGTTTTGTTCTTTCATAATGAATGAAGAGCTATCAACGTGCCTGAGTCTTTTGTATCCTGAAAGACTGGCTTCTAGTGTGTTTGTTCATGCTTACTGGTTGGGCAATCATTGGAGAGATTTAGATTAGCAGCCCAGATAAGAGAATCCCTTTCCATTTATTTAATCACTTCACAGTCCTGGGATAGCTGGACTTTGAGTCATTGCTGATGCCATATCGTCACTTTAGAGTTGAAGCAACAAACCAAGAAACTTATCTCTGAGGCCATCTGCTCCTCTTCACCTCAGCTTTCATGAAAGTCTTGTCTTAAGGCTGGGATATAATATATTCTCAGTAGAGGCTTGGTGAACATAGGGAAATTTAAACCTCAGGGTAACAGTTTTCCTTGTACAGTAATAAAGATGTATGTGGAGTTAGTGGCTATAGGATCAAAAAATAGATCACAGTAATCGGATCAAACCCGAGAAATGGCTTGTTGCTGTGTTTTAAAAAATGAGATGGGTAAGGCAGCGTGTTTTGTGGAGATGCTTCCACTGCTTGTGTGACTGTACAGTTGGTGTGAAATAAGACTGTGGCAAAATTAAGCTTATAAAGTTAATTGCCTATAATTGATCTAGTTTTAAGCAGAAAGAAGGTTTCCTTTTGGTCTTCTGTGGAAGAGGGGAGAGATTTCCTGCGCAGGCAGAGAGAGAGAGTGTGTTTGCTAACATTACCTTTTAATTTAGGAGAAGTTTGGAGTTTGTTCTTTCCTGTGAATATAGAGGTGGAACCACTCTAACCGGAGTTTATTGCTGTAATATTTTTTAAATGCATTTGTAACACTGATAGATCTGTGACCTTGTGAAGGCGTTTTTGAGAGGAGGGGGTGGCAAGCCCTTTTTCTCACTGTCATAAGTGATGCCTACTCAATAACTCTAACTTCCTGACAGTATTGGGAAGGGAGGAGGGCCTATCATAACTTGTTTTTTATGGCTTATTTCTAAAGTGTTCCCTTCGTAGTCACATCCATCCATTTAGACTTCTCTTTTCCCTGCCTAAGGCATGCATCCAGCCTAGTCTGTGTTTGGTACTTTAAATGCTTTGAATTATGGAGAATCATAGTATTTTATCGATGCTTCCCTTGTAGCTATATAGCTCTATATTGTCTTAGGTTACACAGCTTGCATTTCTTAGGCATTGTAAGTGGATTATTGCAATTAGTTAAGGTTTTTGAGAGGAATGACATATTGACTTTGATTTCAGCTATGTGCCTATTCCCTTTCTTGGTAGACTTTTTTTTTTTCAGGGTTTGCCTTTTTTAACAAACCATTTAGGTTAGAAGCATTAAGCCCTTTCTTTCCACCCTAACTTTCAGCAGATACATCTTTTTCAGTGTGACCTACTGTCAAGTAAATAATGATTTGATGGCAACATTCAAGAAAAATTATATCCCTGAAATACAAATTTTGTCGGTCTGCTAATGTATAGTATATGATTGGTATTATCCAAGAAGAAGAAAAGATTACTTAATCAATTTCTTCTAGAATTAGGTGCCTAATGCTTCAAGCATCCTATTTAAAAACAATTGCATCTAAGTCCTGTCTGCAGGATTGCTTATTTCATTATTCTGGTCATTTGCATGAAAACAAGTTGATGATTCTTTAAATAATTACCTGTTCAATTTTCTTTTTCTCCTGAATTATTATTCCTCAAGCATTATATTCCATTCATGCAGTAGCATGAATCAGATCTAGAAAGTTAGAATTTCAGAGTAAGGTAGTAGCAGAATTTTTCTTCACCTTTTTTAACCAAAAATGATCTCCCATTTTCATATTAATTTACCTATGATTACATCTCTTTATCCTTGTTTCATAAGGTGAGTGCATACAGAGTTACATTTTAATAGAATATTTTTCAAGGTTTTAGGATCTTTTTAAAATGAGGCCATCACCTTCAAGATTTTGACCTGAACTTTTCGTGAACTAAGGGAGCAAGAAAAGGATAGATTAAAAAAAAGATGAATATATAATGTACTTATAATGGAATAACTGATCAAAGTTAAATTCATTTTATAACATTTATCTGCTGCTAGTTCCCAAAGCACTCTGCCATTTCAGGAAGAGAAGTTCTGCGTTTATATATTGGATCTCCCCATAAGATTCTCTTTGAAAAGAAAGTTTCACTTTTTAATGAAAGCTTTGAGAACCAATGGCCTAAACAGAATGAGTCCTTTAAGTTCAAAACAACAAGGCTGAAAAGAATGAAGCCCAGTTTACCGGAAGAGCACATCAGGGCCAAAGCCATAGGCAGTAACAAAGAATGCTTACTTGCCTGATGTTCCTCTCTTCGTATTTTCTTTGAGGTCCTAGAAGGTGTGGCTGTGGCCAGAGCAGAGAACTGGGTAAGGAGCTGAGATTTCCAATCACTGGCATCTCTGTCTTCCCATCAGAGGGTTATAAAGGAGGGAGTTAGCCCAGAGTTGGGGCTGTAGAAGGTTTTCCATTTAAACAAAGTCTTGAAAACATGGGGAAGATTTCTACTGAGAAAGAGGTGAGAAGGAAGGACATTCTAGGTTGTGGAGAACCATGTGATTGAAGGCTGCTGGTGGGAAAGCTAAAATGATCAGTCAGAGATGGGATTAGCAGCAGATAGCTTGAGGCCAGATTGTAAAAAAAACTTTGAATGCCAGGTTTAGATTAAATTCAGGAGATCACTTGGAGCTATTAAAAGATTTTTTTGAACAGTGAGGTAACATCAGACTGGTTCTTTGGGAATATGAATCTTGCAATGATTAGGAATTGAGAGATTAAATTAGAAAGGGAGAGATTGGTTAGGGGTATTGGTTAGGGTTCAAGTAGAATTGAATGTAAACTTGAACTGGAGCAGTGAAGGAGAAATGCAGGTAGAATTGACTGGATTTGGTGGCTGACTAGACAGTGAGGATTGAGGGGAAATAAAGAATAAAAATGAGACTGGGCATAGTGGCTCACACCTTTAATCCCAGCACTTTGGAAGGCCTAGGTGAGGATGCTTGAGGTCAAGAGTTTGAGACCAGCCTGGACAACATAGTTAGACCCCATCTCTATAAAGAAAACAAAAATTAGCCGAGTGTGGTGGCACATGCCTGTAGTCTAAGCTACTCAGGAGGCTGAGGCAGGAGGATTGCTGGAGCCCAGGAATTTGAGTTATGATTGTGCCACTGAATTCCAGCCTTGGTGACTGAGGAGACCCTGTCTCAAAAAAAAAAAAGAAAAAAGAGAGAGAATAAAAATGAAGGTATGTGATTTCAAACTTGAGTGACTAGGAGAATGGCTATTCCAGTTAACAGAAATAAAAATTGTATGTACAGGTTTAATAAGGGAAAACAATGAGATTGGTTTTTGATATGTTATACTTGAACTATCATTGGAACATTCAGGTAGAAATGTTTACAAAGCAGTTTGAAATGTACTAGAGTTTAGGAGAGAAGTTGAGAGTAGAGATGTTAGGTGCTGGAGACAGGGCAGTGCTGATCCTGAAGGGGTGGTACAGAGAGGTAGAGCCTTAAGGAGGGTGTGTTGAGGACAGAACAAGGAACACTGGTGAACAGCAGGAATGACTAGTCAGAGGACCAGAGATTAGTGTTGTAGAAGGAGGGGTACTAGGCGGGAGATGGGCAGGGTTCACGTGGGATGGAAGCCTGTTAACTAAGGTGTTGAAGAGTCATTAAAGGTGAGAGTATTGTCTTGGAAGGGCATGAACTCTGGGAAGGAGGTTATTTAAGCAAATAAATTAGACTTAAATGGTTTAGCCAGTCACTCAGCTAGGGTATGGCAGCAGCAGAACCAGATTCCAGGTTTTTTGATGTGAGTCCGTTTCTCATTATAGTACACTAGTACATCAAACTGTGTCTTTACTATGGTGTAGGGATCTATGGAGAGCCTGTTCAGCCTGTCCATATTACTTAGAATGTTATTTAATTAAGATTCTTGAGGTTGTGGTATGGAATAAAGAACAAATTAATGAACCTCACTACTGTCCCTGTATTTCACGTGATGAGTGACAGCTTTGGCAGGCTTAAGCGTGGAGGGAGGATAGATGGAAGCTGTTTTTCTGGGAGTGTGCTGCCTTAACAACCACCACTAGAGAACAAAACCAAATCCTAGTGTAGCACAGGGAGCACTTTGAGGATGGCAGGAGGAATCTAGGTCAGCTTAACGGCAACTCCTATTCTTTAGGTAGATTAATGTTTGCCACCCTGGTTTTCAGCATGCTGTGCAAAGTCCAGAAAGACTGTGCATGGTTCCTTAGCACATATTAGTTAGTAGGGGGTCACGATTTAAATTGATGTGTGGGAGCATTTTGATTTACAGTTGAGTGGAGAGAGTGTAGCTCAGGCCTAATATGGCGACATGCTGAGTTGTAGCCTGCATCTCCTTAAGTCCTCCATGTAAAAGATACATACTTGTGGACATTTTATATTACCTTTAGGAGATCACTGGTCTTCTCCTATAGGTAGGATGATCAGAAAGTGGCTCAGTTTAGCAGTAGAGCTCTGGAACCTGAGCTGACTAGTCTAGCATCCTTTCCCCAGCCATGCCCCCAGTGCTGTCTAACACGACTTTCTATGATGATGGAAATATTCCATATCTGTGTTGTCCAGTTTAGTAACCACTAGTCACATGTGGCTATTGAGTACTTGAAATGTGGCTAGTATGACTAAGGAGCTGAATTTTTAATCTTATTTAATTTTAATTAATTTATATTTAAGTACCCACATGTGGCTATTGGCTACCATACTGAGCAGCATTTTAGACTAAAAAAAGTTAAAAAGCCAAATTCTCATGCTCATGAATAGCATTAACTGGTGAGAGGAGGTTGGAAGAGGGGTTGAGCTGTATTGATATTCACTCCAAATACAGTAGGTTTATATTGAATGTTGGACTCAGCCATTGTGGGTATTTGAATTGTGAATTTTTCTCTACTTTCTCTTGCTTTTGATGTCTGAAAGCCTCTGGAATATCTTAATTGTCTTTTCCTCATTTGAAGAATTATCCCTTTTGGCCTTAGAAGGGTATAGCTCATTTAATGCATAGATTAATAGCTCTAGCTTTGTCCTTAGGAAGCTAAATCTTGAAGGTTACAGTTACATGACTATCCTGCCATATGCCAATTCACATTGTTATTATTATTTTTTTTTCATCATGCTGAAAGTGAGTGAAATGTGAAAAAAACATTATTCATTTTAAATAGTTTTGACTGCCAGGTTAATGTGACTCTTAAGCGGAGCTTCATGATGTCTGGCTATAGTAACTGCTTTTAACTTGATTTAAAGTTCTTAAACATTCTGAATTGCTTCACCTAATCTTTTTATACTGAACATACAATTTTCAGGCTCTTTTTTATTTTCAAATCCATAACTGACAGCTGCTCAACACCTCATTCAAATAGTTTTAAGAGTTTTAGAGAAAAGTTGGGACAGACTGGATTTCCTGACATCAGTTGGACTGAGATATTGTGGATTTAAAGATGATAGAGAAGGAGAGAGAAAAATATGAAATAATGATTGCATGTTCACTGCTTGCCCAATGACAGTGATTTGAAGCTTAATAACTAACACAACTGAGAGGTAGCAGAAGGACATTTGAGTTAACTTTCAAATCTTAACATAAGGAATGAATATTCCCTTTGAAAAAAAATTTTCATGTGTAGTTCCATTTGTTTTATTACATTTTTAAAAATATTAATGCACAGAAATGCATGTAAACCAAAACCTCACTATAACCTTTTTCTTGACAAACGGTACCTACATCTCACAGATTCTTCGAGATCATTAGCTCCTTAGAGGAGCTAACTCTTCAGGGGATTCTGCGATATCTAGTGCACAGCAAATATTTCCAAAATGGATTAACCATTTTATAAGAGAAACACAGTCATAAGGTCTTCTACCTCTACCTCCAGTGACAAATGAAATCACTCTGTGACTCAACTCAAGATGGCCCTGGACTACAGTGAATGTAGAGAAGCCTCAGGGTGTCTTGTTCATCCAAGAGTTAAAGCTAATGTGACTGTAAATTTTGTCCTTAGCCTTCTGATGCCTTTTGAGTGAATGCTGCATGCGTGTCTGAGCGTGATTGTGTGTGTGAGAGAGACTTACTATGTGCTATACAACTGTGGTAAGTACTAGGTTTACAAAGATGAATTATGTAGGATTTCTTCCCTCAAGGGACTTATATTTTGGATTCTTGTGCAAGACACAGTAAAAATGACAATACTGTGTGCCAAGAACCATAACAGACATAGTCTGGGAGTGCTGTGGAAGCATAGAAAAAGGAGCATCTAACTCAGTGTGGAGACTTGGAGTCAGGAAAGACTTTGAGGGGGTCTCTTGAGTTGGGTCTTGAAAGATAAGTAGGAGGTAGTTCAGATACATGGTATCAGAGTTGTTTTTCCAGGTAGAGAGATAGTATGTGGAAAGAGATGGAAACATAAAAGCATAGGAGATTCTGGAAATGACAGATAGTTTGGCGTGGCTGGGGAGAAAAGCCTTTGAAGGAGCACCAAAATGTATAGCTGGAGAGGGTATATGGGAGTCAAATCATGAAAGACCAACTTGGTAATATTGAGTTTGGGCCTTATTCCATGCAGAGTATCAGTCAGGGGAATGGGTAGGGTGTGGAATGGATGGGGGAAGGATTAGAGGTCCAAGGTAGGAGGGCAGCTGGGGAGAGACTCTGGAAGACCAGATGAGATTATGAGGGCCTTAACCCGGGTACTCGCTATGCAGATTGGGAGGACGTTGGTTTCATGGAATGTTCAGGAGGGTAGAATTTCATAATGGATCAAGGGAGTGAGAAGACAAGGAAGTGTCTAGGTCAGGTTCTGGCTTGGCTACCTGAGTGGGTACACTAACCAAGATAGGGACTTTAGAAGGTGCCCAGTGTTGGGAGTTAAAGATGATGCGTGTGACTCAGGAGAGGTTGAGTTTGAGGTACATCCAGGCGGTGCTATGTAGTGGCACCCTGCAGCACTCGTTTGGAGCCAGGGGCATGGATGAGATCTGCAGGAAGAATGTATACGCTGGGTAAGAAGAGGAAGAAGAGCTAAGGACAGAACCTCAGGGAACACCAACAATTAAAGATAGGCAGAAAAGGATGAACTACTGAAGGCAATGGAGAAGGAGCTGTTAGAGACTTTGAGGAAAACCAGGAAGGGCTTTTGCTTTGGCATCTAAGAGAGAAGAGGCTTCTAAAAAGGGGAGTGAACAACAGTGGCAGATGCTCCAGGGAGGTCCGGTAAGATAAAGGAGGGCATCCATGGATGTAGCACTTAGGCACTTATAGGGGAGCCCTACGACTTTCAGTGCAGCAGTGAGTGTGGAAACCAGATGGCAGTGGGCGGAGCAAAGGGAAATGCTGAATAGGAATTGCAGGTGTAGACAAGTGTTTTAAGAGGCTTGACTGGTGAAGGTAAGGTGAGGGAGAGGGAAGTGGAAATAAGGAGATGTAGGACTAAGGGAAATTTAAACATAGGTGTATTTATTAAATTAGGGACACTTGAGAAGGTTTATACATGTCATAAAATAAGAGGGTAGTACCAAGGGAGATTGAAGATAAGGAAGTGAGTTGATCACTGACCGGCAAGGGCCATGATGAGGGAGACAATTGCTTGAGAGGAGTTGTGGGAGGAGACCATATTTTTTCTTCTGAGATGGAGGTAGTGGGAAAGGCCTTAAGACTGAGCGAGGGTGGATGGAGGTAAGATCATACACTGCACGGCTGAGCACCGAGGGAAGGAGGACCTCCTTGGGAAGGCAGGAGCCCATGTTGTACCTGCTGACAGTGAGATGGGGCTGTGCAGGGTGGGGGGCTGGGGATGTTTGAAACGCCCTTTCTCCCAGGGAACTCAGATTGCAGAGGGCATCCTGCTGAGGTTGAAGGCCTCGTGTTGTAGTGAACCCAGTCCCCCGAGTTTCTCATTGTCCTCGCCTGAGCAGCAGACTGAACACACCTTTTTCCCAGATAGACACTTTGGTTTTGAGGTGGCCTTGAGATCTTTCTTCCCTTTCAGAGGAAAGGCCAGTCCCCTAGTACATCATGGGAATTTAGAGCTACAGGCGACTTGAGAGATCATACAGACAAACCTCCTCCTCTTATAAATGAGGAGGCAGATTCAGAAAAGTGAAGTGACTTACTCCAGTGAATCCAAAGCCAGGGCTAAGCCCCAGGCCTTCTGACTTACAGCTCAGGGTTCTCTTTTTTGCTCCCTTGCCACTTCCTTGATAAGGATTATGAATAAATCCCATTTATATAAATGCTCTTAATTTACTATTTTGTACACTGGGAATTCTACACCATTTTCTTTCTATTTTAAGGTTTTTTTTTTTCCTTCTCTGCCAGGTTCAGGCAGGTATAACTGTATTCTAGGATGCTAAAAATAAGTAGACATACATATTTTTTTCCTAAGTGGAGATGATACTTGATTAGATGAGAATATTATTTGGGACTTGTAAAAAGGTAGAGCCTAAATACTGAAATGTTTGGAATTTCTGTTCTTATAAACATTATAATTTTAAAGATAGGTGGATTTATTCACGCATGCATTTATTGATTCTACCTTTCATTTATTCTGTATTTCCAGAGTACCTACTGGGTGCTAGAGGTTGTGATGATGCAGTTTCAAAGAATTCCCATATCTGTCCTATTCTCTGTTAAGAATTCATGCTCATATTAATACTCTCTCTACCTAGAGTATCAAGTTTAATATTGGTAACTCGTGAATGCCTCTTTGGGATCTACCATCTATGTCTTCAGCCTAGACAAGAATGAAGAACCAGAGAATAGCATGTCTGTTGGATAAACACAGATTTGGCAGGAGTGATTTAGTGTGGAGCAGGGGACCCTTAATTAATTATCACTGTTTATACTACATTTTTCTCCTTTGTTTCCAAGAATGAGAATAATTTAGCAATAAGATTGATAAATAAAACATAAAAGGTCAGTTATGGTTGCCCTGGTAACTATATTTCTCAGCAAGTATTTTGTTTGCCATGAAATGTATCCTGGGTGATTTACTGGAAATCAGACTCTGAATGCCATGACTTTTTGTATTTGAATTTCTTATGTACTCATTTAGGAGTGACAATTTTGTAGGTTTTTTTTGGGTTGGACTTTGAAGCTGTATGTGTGATGGGGATCCTTGTGTTTTTTTTCTTTTTTGGAAGACAAACAGGAAACCGTGATTACAGTGAATCTATTTAAGTTTAAGAAGAATTTCCAAGTCTAAAGAGGGATTTAAGAGTATTTGAATGATTTGGGGGATACATAAAATTTCTTAAAACTGGAATATTTTAATGTAGAATTTAGACAAAGGATACTTTCTAATAAGTGATCAGGAATGCATTAACTCATACCTTTTTGACTTAATTCCTTTGCAATTAATTTTGAGTAGAATAAATTATTCTCAAAAAAGTATTAAAGATGAAAATCAAAATAATTAAGCAATTGGTGCAATTACCACCTTCTCAAAGATTTATGATAGTATGAATTAAAGTTAAGTGAATAATTAAAAAAAAGTTTAGCATACTCTTTGACCCCAAACAGAATAGTTTTACAAATGCACAAATATATACATAGAAGGATGTAACTACTGCATTGTTTTTAATAGAAAAAAATTGGAAGTAATCCAAATGTCCATAAGTAAAGGACTGGTTAAATAAATTATGGCCTGTACATATAATGGAATACTTTGTAGTCATTAAAAAGAATGATGTAGATCTATGTCTACTGACAAGAAAAAATTTCCAGGATGTATTGGTAGGTGACAAAAAGCACATTGCAGAATATTGTATGTGTAGGTGATCCTATTTTTCTTAAAAAACTTGTATTTTATGTATAATCTATAGTACATACTATCTAATTGCTATATTCATTTAAAATTTGAAAAATGAACACAAAGCTCTTAACAATGGTTATCTCTGGAGACTGGTATTATGAAGGACTTTTACTTTCTAAGTTACATTTGCATATTGTTTGAAATTTCGATAATGAAAATGGGTTACCTTTGTAATTAGAGAAAAAGGAAAGACATAAAGCCTGCTATTTAAAGAGCCTAAAAATCAGTTGAAATGGGTGTGATATATAAATACATTAGGCTTTGTAGAAGCCTTTTATTTACTCTATTTTTGTCTAGATACCTAGGAGTTTGAAGAGATGTTTATATTTGTTACTCTTGAAACATTATACTGACTGATTTTTAACTCTTTTCTAGATTATCTGCCATTTGTTTTTTTTTCTACATTTTCGTTGTTTTCCAAATATATATCTTTTTATTTAGATTATCACGATGTGAGGTAACCTGTTTTGTGTATGTTATTTAGTTGCTACCAAATATGCATGGATGGACTTTGCTTTTTGTTTAAAACATTATTGGTGGCCTGAATACTGGATTTCTTTTATTTTAAATTTATATAATCTCTACCACCAGTACCAGGGGATTTAGGAATGGAATTTGTGGTCTTCAGGATTTTATCTGGATGCGATTTTCTAGATCCAGACTTTATTGTATTGAATGTATAGATTTCTTTGTCTGTGTTTGGTCTCAGTCTGTGCTTGGAACCCCAGCTGCAGCAGCAGTCTTGAGAAGCGACTTCTCTCTTGCAGCCGGTTTGCCTTTTTGCAGAGAAGTCATCAATGCACATAGGATTAGGAAGAAAATGCACAAGGTCCAGCCTTTTATTGCCATTTTCAATGTATAAGCTTAGTTTGTTAGCACACAGAGTGGAGCAGAAATCACTATTTCAGACCCTTGCTGTGAAGTTTACTGTTTTTAATACGGTGATGATATCCGTTAGGATAAAGCTACAACGTGAGGTAGACCTTAGGTCACAGTGTTGACATCGTGGATATTATTTTATGGATCTGTTGGCTGAATGCACATTTAGAAAACAGGCTTACATTTTAAATTTTCTTCCCTTCTGCTTTGGTTACATAAAGCTGGATAGGTGATTCCTGTTCTTGGAAATAACCATTGGATTCTCTTCCTTGGGAAAAGGATGGAAACATGCTTTTAAAGAGGTTTTAGATAAGAGGTTACTATAGCCTGGATAAGATTTAAGGCAGTGTTTTTAATTTTTTTTTTTTTTTACCATGACCTATGCCATCATATGCACTGTAAATTTATATGATGTATTTATCCTTTACTATGTTCAGCGTGTCTTTATTTTTTTCTTTCTTCAGTGTGCTCTCATATTTCCTTTCCTTTCCCATCAATTCAAACCTTTCCAGTCTATCCTGTTCACCTTAATCTATCCATCATCCTCTCCTCTCCTCTCCTCTCCTATCCTATCCTATCCTATCCTATCCTATCCTATCCTATCCTATCCATCCTATCCTATCCTATCCATCCTATGCTACCCTGTCATACCCTGACCTACCCTATACTGCCCTATCCATTAGTAGTCTATTTAATTTTAAAAATGTTGGGTGGGACCTACTAAATTTATTTTAAGATCTACCATTTGAAAATCATTGGTATGAAGGATGGCAGATTATAGTAAATAAAAGTACTAAAGGGCTTGGATGTGATGTTTATTTGTTGAATGTCATCTGTCTTTTTCGGTGGAAGTCAGCATGTTGTTAACTTTCAGTTACGATATGTGCCCCATGGCATGTTTGCTGGCATGGTAGGATGTCAGGCTTAAGCTACCTCATCATGAGATATATACAGTTGTTGATTTCTAAGCCATCTTTCTTCCAGAAGAGTTTTTAACTACGAAGTCTTTATCACCCTGATTTTCTTATCATGTAAATGTTGAGTCTCTGTTTGAGTACCCAGTGATGATAATAACGGCTGCATTTTCTCGGTGTGGATTATGCACTATAGAATGTTGAATTCTGGGATCACTTTCTCCTACTATCTAGCATGCTTCTGGCCCCTCTTGCTACCATTTACTGAAGCGTACATAGAGAATGCAAACCCATTGTAATATTAGATTAAGCCTCAGGCCTAAGCCTCCAAGGTGAGATAAATCTGCCTCTGAAGAAAAAACAAAAACTCAATTTCAGAATTGGTGATTTGTTAATCACCAATCACTCCAGTATACTTAAAAATCAAATGGAAATGATCTTGGATTATCTGGCCTTGGACATCGTTTAGTTTTGATAATTTAGTGTTGACTTTGCTCCTAAATAATTTTATAACTGAATTTTAAACTTTGTTTTTAGATTATAAAATCCGAATATAAATTATATTCTTGAGCCTCTTTAGAGTACAGATACTAAATATGTCTTATATTTATTGTAGAAGCCAGCTCTGAGCCAGGACATCATTGGTTCTTGATAAATGTATTGATTTGATTTGAATGTGAATTGCATATTAAATAGTGAGATCGTGGCAATAACGTAATATTTAAACATTTTAATAAGTGCTTACTATGACCAAATTATATTCATCATTTCATTGAATTTTCACTATTATATGAGAATAAACTTTTTTCCCTATTGACAATTTCATTTAATTGATACTTTTAAGAATTTAGTTTTAAATTTACATTGGACTAAAATCCACTTTTTTAGGGCAGAGTTCTGTGAGTTTTGATATGTGCATCGTATTGTATAACTGCCTTATGGTGGCATGACTACCACAGTCAATATACAGTTCTCTTACCCAGATCCCCTTATGCCGTCACTTTGTAGTCAGACCCTCTCTCCTACCCCTAATCTCCGGTAGCCCTACTGATCTGTTTGCCACTCCTATAGTTTTGCTTTTGCTTTTTCAGAATGCCATATAAATGGAATCATGCTGGATGCAATCTTTTGAATTTAACTTCTTTCACTTAATTTATTGTATCTGAAATTCATCAGTGTTGTTGCATATGTCAGTAGCTCATTCCTTTTCATTGCTAAGCAATATTCCATTATATGGATGTACCATAGTCTATCCATTCATCTATTGAAGGACATTTAGGCTGTTTCTAGTTTTTGGCAATAATGTATAATGTGGCTGGAAATATTGGGTACATACAGGTTTTTTGTGGGTATAAGTTTTCATTTCTCTTGGCTAAATGCCTAGGAGTATATTACCAGGTCCTACAATAAGTACAATCAGCCCCTTATAAGCTGTAGGTTCCACATCTGTGGATTTAACCAACTTCAGATTGAAGATATTTGAAAAAATAAAATCTAATGAAAATAACAATAAAATAACAAAAAATACCATATAACAACTATTAATATTTACATAGAACTTGTACTGTATTAGGTATTATAAGTAATCTAGAGATGAATAAAGTACAGGGGAGGATGTGTATAGGTTATATGCAAATACTACAGCATTTTATATAAAGGACTTGAGCATTTGATGATTTTGATATCCGAGGAGGTTCTGGAACCAATCCCTTGTAAGATACCAAGGGACAACTATATATGTTTAACTTTTTGAGAAACTACCAAACTATTTTGCAGAGTGGCTGTACCATTTTGCTTTCCTACCACAATATATAAGAATTCCAGTTGCTCTGCATCCCTGTCAGCACTTAATACTGTCTGTGTGTGTGTGCGTGTGTTTAATTTTAGCCATTCTAATAGATAAATATAGTGGTATCTTATTATGGTTTTAAATTGTATTCCCTAATGACTACTGATGTTGGACATCTTTTTATGTGCTTATTTGCCACATGAATATCTTTGGTGAAGTGTTTATTCAAATATTTTGCCTATTTTTTTAAAAATTGGGATATTTTCTTACTGTTGAATATTGAGAGTACTGGATATAATCCTTTTGTCAGATGTATGCTTGCATATGTTTTCTCATAGTCTGTAGCTTGTCTTTTAAGTCTCTTAATGTCCTTCGCTGAAGCAAAAATCTTTAATTTTTATAAAGTCCAGTTTATCAATTTTGTATTTTATGGATTGTGCTTTTGATGAGGTAACTAAGAACTTATTGCCTAACCCAAGGTCATGAAGATTTTTGCCTGTTTTTTTCCTAAAAGTTTTATAGTTTTACAGTTTGCAATTAGGTCTGTGATTCATTTTGAGTTAATTTTTGTAAAAGGTATTAGGTATACACTGAAGTTGATCTTTTCTGCATATGAATCAGCTGTTTTAGAAGTGTTTGTTGAAAAGATTGCCCTTTCTCCTTTCAGCTGACTTTGCACCTTTGTCAGAAATCAATTGGCCATATTTGTGTGGTTCTATTCTTGCCCTCTTTCTGTTAAATTGATCATGCCTATCTTTTTGCCAATTGAGGTAGTTACTTTTGAAACCTCAGATTACTGCTGGGGAAACTGAGTCTTAGTCAAATGAAGTACCTTGCTTAAGGTAATTCAGCTAGTAAATGATTGAGTTGCTGTTCGAACTAGGGCAGGTTCTCTGACTCCGAAAACCATGGTGAGAGTTATGTTGGCACTGGTTCTCACTTCAGTTATTTTGCTCTTGGTTGATATGTTTGGTTTTAAGGAAACATTTGATCAGTGTATTTTTGGAAGAGTACGTGTGACAAGTAGATCACACTGAGTTATCTGAAATGTGAAGTTGAGGTTTTATTCCTGTTTGCCAGGCTATTAATGACCAGATATAATTAGTTTTCAGTATCTTTAACAAGGTATAACATTCTTTTGTAAATCCAGGGTAGCGTATGTCATTTTCTTTCATTTCATAGAGAGCAGTAGAAATATGTGTTCCTTGTATGGCAAGGAAAGGATGTTTAGGGTTTGTGAATGTGAGAACACAGATGGGCTAAGAGTAACTTGCATCCAGATGGTGCATGCAGGGAACTTGGTAAGAGGTGAAAGAGTGATGCTAATGTGGCAGTGAATAAAAAATTAACATTCAATATTGGCAAACTGGAGAATTTTGAAGAATGTCATATTTAGTTAACTTCTGATTATTACAGACTGTACACTGATATGTTAATAACTAGGCATACATACACATACACACATAAACATATATATGTTTTCTAAGCGGCATCTCTAATGACTTCAGCCTAGTCACTCTGTTCTTATATATGCTTTTCATCCTGAGAATCCATTTACTCAACTTTCTTCAAAAGGCAAATGACTCCAAACTCATATCCGTGCTCTATTGTTAACTTACTTTCCCTCTGTGGGCTCTGATGTCTACCTAACTGTAGGATAAAACTACGAGGATGACCTTAGATACTGGAAACTTATATACAAAACTGAGCTCCATTTCTCCTCACCTTCACAAATAAGCAACTATTCCCAATTTGCTCTTTATTTTCTGCAAGATAGACTTGCCCTTTGGAACCTCAGAATCATTTTTGACCTCCCTTCCTCTCTCTCTTTCTCTCTGACTCTGGTGTGATCAAATCCATAGCCAATTTCTGCTGATTGTTATGTAGAGTTGGTCTGGACCTAGCTCCTCTTACCCCTTCCAGTGCCTCTTGTGTCCCTTGCCCTCTTCTTCCTCCCTGGATTTATGACCATCACCTTAGTTCAATGCCTTATTAGCCCCTGTACATGAGCCTCTTGCACGCCAAACCAAATCTTCATTGTTTTATGACCATTTTTCCTGCTACTTGTTCCACTCAGGATGTTTCCCTTCTCCTGCATTCTCTTACTTGTACTCTTTAGCCCACTGCCATCGCTTAGCATCTCTCTGATTTTTCATTTTGATGCCTGTCTCTCTTTCTTAGCCACTTCTAATTCCTCATTTATAAAATATCAGGCTCAAAATTTACTTCCTTGAGGAAGTCTCAGTTTACCCTCTTAGCAGTAGGTGCTCAGTTTCCATTGTGCTCATTTCTCCTTGTTGATCATGTTACTCTGTTAAGGACTTTGGTTGACTGCCATATGTATTTTCTGTCTTTTCAGCAGGTGGGGTGGTGTGATGTGTTCCCCCAAACTTGCATAGGATATATTTGGTACAAATTTTTGGTATATCAATTTCACTAATACATTGGAAGAAAAACATTTTTTAAATGTCAAAACAGTAAATATATTACTGAGTAGAATGAAAAATACGTATAAATGTTTAAGAGATGTCTGTGCTTGGGCAACTTTTGGCTATGTGTTAGGTCACCCAGGGTATTCATTAATTCCCTCTCCTCTGAAGTTAGAGGGTGTCCTGGTTAGAGAGTCTGGGGCAACTCTGATTCCATGAGGAAAGGAAGCTTGCACTGCGAACAGTGGGGCTGATTTTTGACTTCTGGGCCCTTCACTTGCAGTGATTGACTCACATTGTTTGACCTTGGTTTCCTCATTTGAAAAATTGGGATAATACTGCCTACTTCATATGATTGTTGTATTGCAAGGATTAAGTGAGATTAGATTTGGTAGGTAATGTCCTTGTACAATCCCTGTCCTACATTAGGTACTCTATAAATGGTACCTTTTATTATTAATATTAACTCCACTAGGATAGCACATTTAAAAAAAATCATTCCACAGAAGCAGTTCTATTCGCTGCATAGTAGGCACTTGGTAAATGTATTGAATGATATATATGGCATTTCATGGTTCTGTTCTGTGCAGACATCCTAATTTGTACAGGGCTTCAAGTTTTAGTGCTTTATAATCGTTAATGAATGGTAAGAAATATTACTTGACTTTTTGACAAATCTATTGCATTTCTTAAAATTTTTCCATTCAACTTTAGTTTTAATGGATGATAGCTTACTTTCTAATAGTATCTGAAAGGTTTTTATGGTTTTTTCCAGTAGAATAAATTAGGCTAGTTAAATGGACTTTTTGACACAATGCCCTACCAACAATGTTGTTTCATTGTCAGTGGCTAGTTTAATCAGTATTATTTGAAGACAATTTCAAACTACTTTGGTACGTGGTTCTCTATTTAGTTTTTATTCTTTTCCTAACATGTAATTAATAGAACTGTCCAGTGGTCTAACAGGGAAAGAGAGAAGATGACATTATGAAAAGTTTAATCGTTATAATAGCAACTAGCATTTTTGTGGCACATTATAGTTTATAGAGTACTTCAACATGCATCATATCCTATCTCACAATATCATGTGAAATAGGCATTATTATTATTATTATTTTGCTGATTAGAAAACTAATGTTCAGATTAATGACTGCCCAAGGTCAAAGAACCAGAAAATAAAATAAAAGCCTTAGAAGTTAAGGCTAGTTTGGTTATGTAAAAGTTCCACTTTGTCATGGGTTAATACATGGAGACAGCTTACAGTTTCATGTCATTCAAAAGCACTGCCTACTATTATACAATTTATTTAGGTGGCCCAGGAGACAAACTGCCTGGAGTGAAATCCTGGCTCTGCTACTTCCTTTCTGTGTGATCTTAGTCAAGTCTCAACCTCTCTGAATCAGTCTCCTCATATATAAAATGGGGAGGATAATAGTATCAACCTCATAGAGTTGATGTATCAAAATGAGTTAAGATGCATAAAACTTTTAGAACAGTGCCTGTGATATAGAAGGCGCTAGGTAAGCATTAGGTATTATTATTGTTATAGAGGAGTGGTTGAAGTGCCTTATATAAAAGGTAAGTGAGTGTACTTAGACATAATTATAATTGTAGAAGTGGAAATCAGAGCTTCCATGAGAGTTTATTTTGACAGCACTGTTTAATTCTTAAGCTGGCCTCTTCTAGGGTAGAATATGTATTTTTCACCTTAGGTAGCATGTCCCAGTCTGGGTCTTCTGTAGACTTATGTTCATTTACTGACCCTGGGATAAATGAAACTTTGGAACACACCTGTATGATTTCTGTTTCTAAAAACTGAAAACCCACATAAGAATCACAATAAGATGCTTCCTCCTCTCCTCCCCTGCCCCCTGCCCCTTTTGCCTTTCTGCAAGAAACACAGGCACACCTCCCCCACAGATGCATCCCCCTAAGATACAAGGCACATTAGCTATTTCTGTGATAAGTTAACTGCTTTTTTTTTTTTTTTTTTGCAATTGTAGTCTTTCTTTTAGGAATTTCACACGTGAAACAAATATCCTATTCATGAAGTTTTGTCTGTTTTTTTCTTCTTGCAAATCACTTGTTCTAGGAGAACCTTCATTATTGTGGAGAAAGCTCTAAATCTGGTGTCCTCAAACTTTTTTCTTCCCGGTGCTCCTATCTCATCTCACATCATGTAGTGCTGGGAATACAGGACTGACGTTTGACTCACAGTGTTTCTTTGTAATTTCCTGTGTGACTTGAATTTTTTTTTCCAGTGAACATGTAGCTGTTTTGCAAAATGTGGAAAAACTATTAAATACAATTTTGGCAAATATTGGAGGTGGGGAATTAAAAGTTGTATACTTGTAAATTATTCTTATTATACTTGTCTTTCTTATGGATACCTTCTTATGGATTTCTTATATAGAATGCTTTTGTTTAATTAAATCTCTTTCTATATGAAAACCACAGGTTGAGTGTAGTGCCTGGTTTTGAAATTAAATACTTATAGAATATATTCACTTTTAATTTATTGCTGGTTATAATCAAGATGAAATGCTTTTCTTAATAATTAATGTTAAGAAGAGAAGTATAAACTTAAGATAAATTTATGACTTCTCTCCAGAG
This sequence comes from Cheirogaleus major, assembly GCA_963574435.1. Lineage (NCBI taxonomy): Eukaryota > Metazoa > Chordata > Mammalia > Primates > Cheirogaleidae > Cheirogaleus > Cheirogaleus major. The sequence continues at coordinate 55,900 of CAUYPO010087932.1, forward strand.
GATGTATGAATGTGACTGGGTTTGTGATTTAAAAAAATTTTTTTAAGTTCCTTTGATTTTTTTTTTTTCTTTTGTTTGAAGGTCCTTATGTTTTTGCCTTGGCTTACCTGTAGAGTAAGGAAAAAATCCTAGTGTGCCTATAAACTCATTCACTGTTAAAATGATTAAAATGTTTTCGATTTCTTTTCTCCTTTGAAAAAATTTAAAAATTACAATGGTAATTGTAATTACCAATTGTCCAAGTGGTCCCTGTTATGGCTCCTCTCTTTTCCATGCTCAACTCAGCCTTTGAGGAGGGGCTTGGTAACAGGCCACCTGTCTTTATTCCTTGATATTCCCCACACATCTCAAAACGGAAATGTCCTCGAAATTGAGCTGCTTCATAGTTGGGTGGCTCCATGAGCATTTAGGAAACACTTTGTGAACCTGTTTGTGGGCACCTTTTGTACTGGTTCTGATGCTTCCATCCATCATTTTGGGATCATGGCTCTTCTAAGGAAGGAGCAGCCTTGCACCCTCAATCCTTTCTAGCTTCAATCAGTTGGGTTTGCGTATTCAAGCGTATTCCATTCCGTGATTGGCAGCTTTTGTGTTAGGTACCCACTCTGAAGTGTTCCATATCGTTTAGAAGGTCGAAGTAGTCATCAGTGACTGAAGCCTAATTTAGATTCTTAAATCGAAATCATTGTTGAAGAATACTGCTTCTCCACTACAGACGTCTTCTTGCATATCATGAGTGTGTTCATCAGAGAACAAGCTCTCACCCGGTCTCTCATAATATAAAAGCGTTTTTTAATCCCTCTTAACAGGTGCTGCCGCCGTTTATTTATAACCAATGCATTAAAATGAAAAATACTGAAAGGGTCCTAAGTGGATGGAGGCTATTGAAATATTGCCGTATTTAAATTATAGAATTTTGTCAGGCTGATTTGTGGAAAGGACGAGTCAATGTTGGCTGGCAAGTGATGTACTCACAGCCTTCCTGTAAATTTGGGAGGTGCTTTCTGCAGTGTATATAAGTGGGTTGTGCAAAATCTGGGTCTTGTGATTGAATTGATTGCTCCCTTGCATATTCATAATAATATTCATATTTGGCCGGCTTTCATGCTCTTTGACATTTTTGATCTTTATGAAGCATGACAAATGTTAGAACTCTTTGGCCTTCTAGGCATTGCAACGCAGAGACTGGAGATCCTCATTGAAAGAATTGTCAAGAGTGTTTCATTTAACCCTTTCCTTCCCAGTCCAAGTTTGATCTCACACATAGGGAAAGTAAAGGTACACCTTAATATTGGTGCAAACATGTGCTGAAGACACAATGCCAATCATTTGAAATTCTTGTGTATTTATATTTCCACTACATTCTCTCTTTTCTGAAAAACCTTGCTAGAGACTGAAGTAGTTGGGTTGTATTAATGGATGTTTATGTTGTCCTGTGACAGCTGGTTTTGCTAATTTGTTTTTACAGGGCAGTTTATAGTAAATGAATGGCATGCTGAATATTTTACTGAGATTTCAGATTATCTAAAGAATATTTTCTGGTTTACTAATTGGTAGATAATGCTGAGTACATTGATGTTGACGTGAGCAAATGGATTTAAAATGATTTGAAGTGAGCTTCATTAAAAGATGCTCTAATCACAGTCAGCAGGAAATGTCAAACTAGCTCTGCCTTCATTCAGTCTGGTAGACTAGGAACCGTTGCAGACTTAGGGTGCTACTAGTCACTGCAGTTTCATTTTTGGAGTGCCATAGGGAGGGGGAAATGATGGAGGCTTTTTTATAGCTGTTTTTGGCTTTTAATGTGTTTACCAAAAAAATAAATAACATAAATTATTAATTACCTGCATGGCTAAATGAACGTTCTCTAAAAATCATAGTTGTTTTGCTGGAGTCCCATAATCCATTATGGATTGGATACATGGAAATCATGTTTGCTGCTCACTCTGAACTAGAAAGCAGTAAATTACTTTCCATTACATTACATTCCAGCAGAAGTCCATTCTAGAATTAAAGCCACTGTGCCCATCAAAACAGTAAGAAAAACCTAGGCAAAGGCATTCTAAATTCCCAGGTAAAATTTATAACACTGGTTCTACTTTTCGTTCCTGTAAAAAGTCATAGAAGTTATTTGATCAAAGTCAACCACTTGGAAAAACAAATCTAAGAGTAGCAAACATAGGAGGTTGAAGAAGGCAGATTCTGGAGTAAGATTTATCAGGATTCAAATCTCTCTTTTTCCCATACCAACTGTGTGACTCTGTGTAAGTAACTTAACCTGTTTGAACCCTAGTTTTCTGTCTGTAAAATGGGGACAATGATATCTATCTAGTGAGGTCACAGGAATATCAATATATCTGTGTCTATAAAGTGCTTATTGTAGTACAAGACACTTGGTAAGGGCTCCATCAGTGTTAGCTATTGTAACCTAAATAGATTCATTTCCTTTTTTCAGATACCCATGGAAAGGCTGTGGGCTTCATATGCCAAGACATTAACCAGACATCTCATTTCTATTAAGTTTTCTCATGTCACTCAGAGCATAGCTATCTAGAACCACTAAAAATTTTGTGATGAGGAACTTTTTAGATGTAGGGTATTATGAGATTAGTCCACATTCATACAGTTATTGGGTAAGCTTGCTGCAGTAATCTTATTTAACTCTTTGACTATCATCAAAATATCTTTTCTTCAAGTCCTAATGCAATATGCTGAGATAGTAGTGTTCCTAGCAGAGATCAACGGCTCTAATTATTTGACAGTAAAAATAATATGATGCAGGCGTCTGTATAATGCTAATGAAATCTAGCTACATGGCAAGCAACCTGTTCTTTTCAGGTTCTCATTAGCATCCGATTTGCTTAGATGCCCTGATAAGTGGTTGTATGGTTTGTGTATCTTTTAAATAGCATTCCTGTGGGTCAGGCCGACATTGTAACATTGTAAACTGGACTCTCAATAGATAGGAGTGCCTCCTGGAAATCACTTGACAGCATGGTACCATATTAGGAGATTGTTAAATTATGCTGATACTGGCATAGAATGTTCTGGAACACCCAGACATCGTCTTTAGATGGCCTAGTTTTCAAAGCTTCTGGTTGTATTACACATGAATTTGGCCTGTGTGCTTGAGTAACACAAATTGTCCTACTCATCTCTTCAGTTAGGATTCAGCAAGACAACTGGTTTTTTTTTTTGCTTGTTTGTTTTCCTTTATTCCACAGCATGTTTTGAAAGGGGAGAGAGAAAAACAGAAAACTTCCCATTTGAATGACCCTATTAGCTTTGCCTTGTTTCTTGTAAACCGTGCTGGAAATGTAATAATCTGTGATGGCTTTGCGTGCAGGACACAGCCTCTGTCGACAAATGTGAAAAATGGCACACTAGACTGCAGATGTGGTTTGTGGGTTAGTATGGACTTCCCTCATCAGTGGGGAAATAGGGCTTAAGTCAGGCTTAGAAAATGAGAAAAATGCTTAAGGGACATAACTAATGTCTCCAATGTGTACTACGCTACATAAACCTATTATGCGCTTTAATTTAATGTTCTCCATAAAGATTCAGGACCTGTCAGTAGAAGGAAAGAAACAAGCAATCCATCTTCAGTGAATTGTGAATAGATTTTTATATTTTTAAAAATACACATTCGCCTAAAACATACTTTTTTCTCTTCATTCAGTTTTCTCCACATCTGGCCCATTCCCTGTTCTTGTACTGCCACTACCTAGGCTGCTTGTGAATTGTTTTGTTCAGTGAAATAAGACTAATGTGTTAAATATTTAACATTGCTAATTGATTCAATGTAAAGGAAGAGGGAATAGATGCAGATTGCCTCCAGTCTCTGTCAGCAGACTTGAGCAAACAAGACTGTGGAAAGTCTAAATTGAAAATGATTCATCTCAGAGGCCTGTGGTTAATATCGCATCTTACAAGTGGTGATTGGGCCAAAATGGGGGGAAAATTAAGTTGCACCTGGGATCTGGAAAACTGAGTTTCTATTTCTGTAGAAAAATTTGGCTCTTTCCTTGCCCGCTCAAACCTTTTTGTTTTCAGGCTTCAGGTGTAGATTTTGAGATGACCAGATGGAGGCGGTCTTATCCCCTTTGCATGTTGGGAGCGTTAAAACACTTACCTGTACTTCACTAAAGCAAGCTGAAATTTGCAGATGATTTTAATTGATGAGTGAGGAAGTAGAAACCCCAATGGGTCCGTGAGAATTTTTTCATTATGAAAACATAACCTTTCACAGAGTACCCAATGGCAGTGAAATGTCAGATACTTGGATTTTTACAAAGGAAAAGAAGGCAGATATGTATTAAGTTTCCTATAATACAATTCTGAGACAGGAATGTACATATATAATATACTTTTTTCTTTTGAAGTTGTTCTGTTGGCTGCTCTGTATAGGTGAAAAGTAATTCTGACAGTGACATCATTTTTCGCTTTGATTTTTTTTTTTAAATTGGATAAGGATAATGGTATGTTAAGAAATTACTTAAATTAGGAAATATACACATTATATGTTTTAGCAAAATGTTGATACTGGAAGTTAGTCTAAGCTATTCTTTTTTCTGGAGGAAAGACATTGGTAAACTGAGGCACGGGTAGAATTATTGTTTCAAGAGTTGTGGTCAGAGGTGTCTAGATGCTAAAAAAATAGGTTTGATGAGATGAAGCAGAGAGCTCCCAGAGGAGTCCATGGGATCCATGAATGGGCTTCAGGGGATCTGTGAGTCCCTGGAAATAACATGCAATATTTTGTGTGCACTTTATGGGAACGATCTATGCTATAACCAGATTCTTTTCTTTTTTTAATTTCAGCGTATTATGGGGGTACAAATATTACGGTTATGTATATTGCCCACGCCCCCCTCCCCGCTCGAGTCACAGCTTCAAGCGTGACCATCCCCCAAATGTTGCACATCTCACTCATTATGTTTGTATATACCCATCCCCTCCTCCCCCCTCCCACCTGCCCAACACCCGATAAATGTATAACCAGATTCTTAAAAGGGTAAGGAGGCCACTCTGAAATAAAGCTACTCCTCCCACTTGTCTCCAAGTACCTGTTTTACAGGTGAACCTGAGCTTTCTGGGTGACATGACTCCTCCCTTGCCTTCCCTGTCACCCTGCCCTTCCCCAGTGTACAACTATCCCTTCTGCTTCATCCCTCTTTCTCATTTCCCCCTTTTTATTTTTTACCCCACTGCCTTTCTTAGGTGTGAACCCTTTAAAAGAGGACAGTCTAGGTGCTAGCCATAGCCATGTTGACTGACACACGAACTGGGAGGGCCTTCCTTAAACCTTCCTTGCCTTCAGCTCAGGGAAATAGACTCTCAGGCTCTGCCTGGACAGAGCAATTAAGTCTTGTGATTATAACCCTTACCTTGTTGATACTCAGGTACTTTTCGACATAATGATGGTTTTCTAACTTCCCTCCCTCTCCCTCCTCCACATCAAAAATAAATTACTTGTAGAATATTTAATAGGTTCATGGGGCTCTGCTCCGGTGTTATCTGTTTTAATTCTGTGTGAGATGAGATGCGGCACTTGTCAGCAGAGGCCGCTGATGATGTCGGTACACCTTGCTGAGCACAGGTCACGGTGGCCTGCAAACCTAAATTGGGTGGTTGGGCAGAGGGAGCGTCCTGCTGCTGAGTGGGAGGACTAACGGATAACCCGAGGTGCTCACATTTAGCTGCCGGATGTTATGCAGGTGATAACGCAGGGCTGTTCCCTTCCGGTTTAACTCTTGCCTCTTCCTTGGCTGCTCTTCAGTCATTCATTTGTCCCGCTGAAGCAGTGAGCTTTCTCAGAGCTCGCTGTTTCGCTGCTGCCACCTCCACTGTACTGAAATGATACTTTTGAAGGTCACCAAGCATCAGTGGCCCTTAGTTAAGCATTATCTTCCTGGCCCGCCCCACCGTATTTGGCACCATTAACTCCTGTTTCCTTTTAAAAATTCCTCCATTTGTTCTGCAGCACTGCCTGTACCTTTTAGATAGCTTTATTTCATGGCACTTAGGCTGGCTCTTTTTTCTTCCTCTACTGGCTAAATGTTTCCCAGTGTTTTATCCTTGGCCATTTTCTTCCCTTTTCCATGGGCCCTCTTTGGTGTTCTAGATCACATTCTCTCCCTTTTCTCTCCAGTCTGACCTTGTTTTAAAACACTCCTGAGCTGCACTGTCAACTACCTCCTGTTCGTGCTACCCGCTTGGAGTCCCACTGCCCCTTCAGACTTAATTCTGTTTAAAACGGAACTTATCTCCACCTGTTGGCCATCTCAGTTCTCGAACAAATATGCAGATACACTCAAAAGACAAAACCCCAAATTAGAAAGGCTGTCCCACAGCCACCACCAAAAGCAAGCCCATAAACCGATTCATCCATGTTTATTTCTTTTGTGCTTTTATAGCTCACCGTCATTCTCCTAGACAGCCCCCCAGGCGTGAATCTCGTGACATCCTCATCTTCCCACGTTTCATGTGCAAGGAGTTGCCAGGTTCTCCTGACCTTCCTAATAAAACATTTCCTACATCTGGACTTCCTGCCATTGCTCAGGGTCTGCTGTTTATTCCCTTATGGCTGTTGTCCACAGCAGCCTCTGTCAGCTGCTCACCTGTGTGGGTCCATTGTCCCAACTTGCTATTTTCCACAGTTTGCAGTTTCTCACTCCTAAGAATTTTTTTCAACATTTATCTTTCACATCCATGCTTTGAGATATTACTTACCCTGTACATTCCTATATGAAGATGAAGCCTTCCCTGGCCACCTTTGCTTTATCTGAACTGCTGTTCTTATTCTTTACAAGATTTATAATACCTGGTTTTGTTTAGAGTTATTTGTGTTTTTATTTTATCACCCTACTAGACCATAAAATACTGACAGAGTAGGAGCTTTATTTTATAGACACACACACATTAACGTATATATATATTCATTTTGTATGCCACCCAGCACAGTACTGTGTACATGTCAGGAGCCCAATAAATCTTTATTGAATGAATTAATGAACACCTACACTGAAATTCTGCTTCACGTTAGCAGGTTTAGAAGACCTCTTCCTATTAAAGATCTTTTGTCTAATTGTTTTTGGAGCCTTTCTGCTTGGCCATGCAAATTAGTATGGGTTCAAAGGCCTAGAACCTGAAATAAATTAATCTGTACGTAAAAGAAACAGGCTGTGGCTATATAAGAATTTTAATAAAAAAAAAAGTGGTAAACATAGAGACATAAAGCCAGTGATCAGTTGTTGATATAAGTGATATGCTTTTATTTTTCTGGCCCCTGGGAAATATAAGGTCACTTTTGCCTCCAGTAACCCAGGCCAAAGCCATGGCACTACCATCAAAAAAGCTGAGACAGGGGGAATAAGAGATGCGTGAGAGAAAGAAAGCATAATGCCTGACCATGTTAATTACCCAATAAGTAACTTCATTATTACTATGGTTGTTATTATCATTTCTGCTTTCACCATTTATTGCCACTTCAAAAAAAAAATACTAGTGACTGTGTATTTAGAGATCTTCAGAGGGAATTATATAAACCTAGTAGTGAAAGGTTAATGCATGGTTTTGGCCCACAGACCTATTTCTACAGCACTTGGTTACTTATGGGAGAGGATTTTGTCAAACCAGTAAAGCTGTGTGTATTTGAGTTGTATTGTTTTGGGCTATTTGTAAATATTGTATTGTGTGACACACTTCCAGCACCTGAAAAGCCTGGCCTTTGGGACTGATCTTAGGAGCTGTTTACAGTTGTGGCAAACCAATACCCATGGCCGAAGGGAAAAGGTTTGCGTTGGAGAGTCAACCTAAATTAAAAGGGCGGGTGTGGGGCTTCCTTAACCCTTGTGTAGACTAGCTATGCTGCAGCATTTGCTGCCAGGGGATAAGACTGAGAAGCTAAAGAAAGCCTAAACAGCGAGGGTGCAGGGGAGCCTTTCCCTAGAAACAGGATCTTTTTTGTGAACCTACCTGCTAACTGGAGGAAAAAGGTGCCAGGTGTTCAGGTCTGCTTTGCAGGAACCAAAGCACCTAATAAGTACATTCTCCAGTTCCCCAAATTTAAATCCTGTTTGTGGGAAATCAGTAGAGGGTTTAATAGAAGGTTAAACAAATTATATATGAACACATAGAAATAGTCTGGCCTGAGTATGGAAAGGCCAGGAAGTCTGAGTCTTATGTTGAAGTACTAGGAGGTAATTTATTTTTTAAAATTTATTGAACCCACTGAAGCATAAGTGTGTGAGGATAAGAGAAACCATATGCACATATGGTCCAGAATGAAATTCTTAAGATTTCTGAGATGGTTGCAACTAGTAACTAAACAATTTGGAATTAACTGTGTGAGTGAAAGTCTTTCTAATCTTTCCAATTTAGTCTCTTCAGGTTGACTAGCAGTGGAAAGGCACCTGGGCAGTGCTACCATTAGCCCGGACTGCCAGGGGGGCAATAAGACCCTCCTCATCCTTGCTCTGAGCTCTTTCTCGCTCTCAAGGAAGCAAAGGGGATAGAAGAAGATCTCTGCATTTCTTTTCCGGAGAGAAAGGCAGGTCCAAATGAAATTTTATTCATAGCCTTGTAGTTTGTCTTCAGAAAATGTAATTGTGACATGGTAGCTATAAATTTTATTTTTTTAAAATACAAAACTCTATCAAGGGAATAGACATTTTTTTTTTTTTTTGTCCTGAAGTTATTTGTGAAAGTTAGGCCTTTTATTGGGTGGGGGGAGTACATGTAATACATTGATAGTAGAGAGTCATCTGCAGTAAGATCTAATCAGTGGAAGAATCTAAAGGAATCAGACCAGCGGCAGATCACTGACTGGAATACAGAAGTGCATTGTGTAGCAATAACACTTCTTTCCATTCATTATTGCAGTTATAATTATGGAACCCAACATATTTAATTGGCACGGTGTACTCTTCTCTACTGAATAGATTGCATTGTTCCTGTTTAAAAAACCCTTATGCATCACGAATCCATGCACATGTTGCTCTTTGGCTCTCGAGAGGTTTCTTTGTTTACATGACGAGTGATTAACCGAATTGTGGAGCCTCGGTATGCGTCATAAGCAAAGATGAAGTGAAAAAGGGGTATCTTATCTGCGCTAACTTTGAAGCGCTTTGATTAATTAAAAAAATCTATTAGATCTTTCTGAGGATGTATGCCTTAACTTAGAAAAATGTAAATGGAAATATTAGTTGGGCTTGATATCTGGGCTAGTCTTTTATCTGATTCCAGAGGACCTGTTAATGGAAATTGTGTCTGGTGGGATGTTATTGGTGTGTGCATTATATTTCAAACTTCAGAAGTTGTATTGCTGAAGAGGTCTGTAGTTAGTGAACCCTTAGAAACTAGAGCAATGCTAAATGTGGTTGGGGAAAAAAGGGCCCTGCTTATATCAGCCTTTCCAGGAAATATCAGGGATTTTTTTTTCCTAGCTTGCAAAATGAAGTGCACACATGTAACAGGGGCAGGGTATAAGGTAATAAAAATAATAATTACAACTAACATTTATGAATACCTACTGCCTGCCAAGCACTGTGCAAAATATTGTCTTATTTAATTCTCAAACTATTCTAGTGTCTACTATCATCCCCATTTTACTAATGAGGGAACTGAGCTTTGGATAGAGTACATTATTTTCACACAGCTAACAAAGCTGGGGCTAGATTCCAGTTGCTTTTCATTGTGAAGTGCACACCTATTTTTGCTGTCTGCTGTAGAACACACTGGGAAGTCATAGCTCATTGTTTTAAAGCCTTTATAATTTTAGTTATGTTGTTCCTCACTACATAAGAGCATTTATACTTTGAAAATTAATTAGAGCCCAGTGAAGTTGGAGAGGCAATATCTCTCTCTCTCTCTCTCTCTCTCTCTCTCTCATCTAGTACCCCCTGAACACCAGCTTATTGCTTCCACAGCAGACACTGACACACCGACAAGGGGAAAGAGAAGAGCATACCCATAAATATTTTCTGTGTGTGCCACAGGTAGTCCTGCTGCTCTTGGATGCAAAAGGTCTCTAGTTCAATTTCTTGCTGGAATGGATTCTTCACAAATAAGGATAATCCTTCATTTGATGTTTACTCACATGGATTCCTTCTGTATTCTGTACTGTCCACATCAGGCTTTGCAATTTTTATATATTCTTGCCAGAATGCACTTATTCATTAGCTGTTTTTATTAGTGTTACGGTTGAGATGACATTTTCCATTCTAAACTCCAATTTTCTGTGGCTTTTAATTTTACAAAACAATTACCTATCAGGCTGAAACTCCTTAGGCTGGTTTTCTGCTCAGAAAGGAGGTTTGGGGGGAGGTTTTAAAGTCTGTTCCACTTTTCTTGGCAGCATAGACATTTAGATTCATGTAAGTGCTCTTTAAATAAAGTTGCAATTGCTTAATTATTTAAATAAACGGGAGCTGAATTATTTAAGGATTTTCTGGCAAGACAAAAGGTTCCGGATTTTTCTCTCCTACCCCTCACTCAGAATTTTCAGTCCCATTTTGTGCCGGCCAACTAAGAATGAATTTCTCAGCTGTGTTTTGATATATCTGCAAATCCAGGGACATTTTTTGGAGCTCTTACCCAGGCTAAGCCCATAGATTTTAAAAGTCAAGTTTAAAATTTTAGATTGTATCCAAATGCTTACTTTGAATAATGTCTTTTTATGTACGTTATGGTTAAAATGCACACTTTCATCAAATTCAACTATTGAGCACCTCCAGTGTGGAAGGGAGAGTAGCATAGTGGAAAGAATACAGTTTTGGAATTTTGAAGATGGATTTCTATTTTGACTCTGGCACTGAAATGTCTCTGTCACCTTTGTGATTATCTAACCTCTCTGAGCATCGGTTTCCTCTTCTGTGACCCACCTTATAGGGCTGTGGAGGGGATGAAGGAAATGAATGCAGAAGCCTTTAATATAGTAGTCAGTGTTTGGTAGGCACTCAGTATGTGGCAACCGTGGAGCGTGTGCCAGGCACTACGGTAACTATTAGGAATCCCCCAGTGGATAAGACAGAGGTTCCTGTCCTTACCGAGCTGGTAGTCTGGCAGTGACAAAGCAATTCAAGCAGAGGGAATAGCATGAGTAGAGGTAGGTTTGAAACCATAAAAGTCCTTTATTTATTTTGGAAACTGTTAATGTTCCAGTGTGCCTAATCTTGACATTAATATAATTAGAAATATTCAGTTAATATGGTGTTTTTGAGTTTATAATGCACATGACATACATTATTTCATTTGATCCTTGCCAAAACCCTATGTGGCAGACAGGGATTACTGCCTCTATTTTATAAGGGATTTGAGTGATTTACTCAAAATCACATAGCTAGTGGAAGAGCCAGGATTAAAGTCCAGGTTTCTGCATTTCCTATCCAATGCTCTTTCTACTGTATCATTCAACTGGTCGCCAGTCTTATCTATATACACAAGTGCTAAGCCTTTAATGATAATTTAATGAGACTTTTATAATGTTCTTTTTACTTAAACATTTTTGCTTAAACTCATCTGACTTAAGATGAAATTATATAAAATCAAATTGAGGTTATACTTTAGCCTCTATATGTGTGTCACGGGTGACTGTGTAACTTAAAAAAATTATAGTTATTTTCTCCCCCGTGAGTATGTAGAGTCCAGTGTCACCTCCTAATTTTATTTTATGTGCAGCTTGCCTTTTTTTTTGTATCAATGTCTTTTATAATGTCTTACAGAATAGATAAATCACGTACTTTTATATACATTGAGATTTGCTGAGTATGCCGTTAATTCCCAGTTCTTACTGTTCATCTCCATTAATGGCAATAATACATCTTTGGGGGGTATTTTCTTTAAGGGCCTACATTTGTTTCACTATTCTTCATTCAAATATGTTGGAATCTTGCTGACACCGTTAAGATTATAGCTCTTTTGCCATCATTGATTTTAAAAAGCAAGTGCACAAACAAGAAACCAACCACCCCAGGACAAGAACTTCCATTCTGTTTGCTCTTTAGGAACCGTGCCACTGTGCCAGTTGTAGGATGTTCAACATGAAAGGCTCCACTTCTCAGAGGGTACTTACTTGAACCCTGGAGTTGCTTTTGGACGCTGCCAGTTATTGGCATTTCCAAATAAGAATGCAGAGCATGCATGCACTGTCAACTTGATCTTTGAATGCGAAGTTGCTGAGAGTGGATAGAAATGCTAATGTACCAGCGATCTGTGAAATACTTCCCCGTGTTGGGCACACACCAAGTTAACAGGTTCTTACCTCTCACAAGGAAACACATTTGAAAGGACTATATCCTTTTGGTGTTTTTTTTTTTTTTTTGCAGGGAAGATATTTTATAGTTGTTTAGTTTAGTTAGGGAAGAGTCTGGTCAGGTATGAGTGTTGGCTACACTGGTCACAGAATATGTGTGGGTTTCCTGGAATATTCAGAGATTTTCTTAAGGTACTTGACTCTACTAGAGCCTTTTCCACAGTTGCAAGTGTCATTGAACATTTCAGGGGCTTCATTTATATTTTTAGTTCTCAGTACATTATTATTTAGATCTATGTATTATGGGAATTTTCTACCAGGGACCATCTCTCTCTCTCTCTCTCTCTCTCTCTCTCTCTCTCTCTCTATATATATATATATATATATATATATATATATTTATATTTTTGTCTTTGAAGTACTTGTATTCTTGGAGATACTCTTTCCCCCTTCTCCATACTTTTTTCCTTTCTTTTTTCAAAATGCATTGAAAATTGTTAAAGAAATACCTGTTGGACTTTTCAGTGGGGGTTACACATGATTTTTAGAGCTTCATGTATGAGGCCTTTTGAGTTTCTGTTTTAATTTTGCAGTTGGTTGAAGATAAAGGAAGGAAACCTCAAGCTAGTAGCTGATGAGACCCAAGAAGGTCTTGCCATGTTAATAAAAAGAATCTGAAAAAGAGAGTCCAGAAAGAGCTGACTTCTGTTCCTTTGAGGCTTTTTCTAGTCCGGCCTATTAGAGAAGTTACTGTACCACTATGGATTGAAGGGAGGTCTGAAACTTCCTCTCCAGCACTTCCAAGAAGGTGAATTCTTATTTTATGAGCTGGAGAAGAAGCTGGGAGAGGCAGGGAAATGGTTTCTTTCTAAAATACCGGAAGATAGCGTGCAGGGTGCAAGACTTGTCCCTATCTTGTGTGCCTGACCTCAAATGAAATTCTGAAAAGATGCAAAGTCTTCAGGTTTGCACAAGAGGAGGAGATGGAGCCTCGTCCATGGACAGGTGGATCCTGGCCTTTAGTCAGAGACAGCAGGTGTGCACCTTAAGTCCCATCTCCTATTGAAATTTATTATGCCTTTAGGTTTGTCATTTTGCCAGTAGCTTTCAAGGAATTTGGAAGGTGATATGATGTAGGGTCTTCCCATTTTATGAGGTTACAATGAAGCTCTCTTGGCCCTATGCAAAACCAGCCTTTTAGAATTTGAACATATTTTTTAAAATTTAGCACAAGAGTAAACATGAAATACTGAAAGAGAAATGTCTGTCTGGCAAATTGTGATTCTGCCCCAAGAGGAGGAGTTTATTTTTACTTTGATTTACCTGGCATGAAAGTATCTTTTGCAGACACTACTGAAGTTTTTCTTAAATTCCTCTGCTTTGAATTGTGTTTCTGGGAGCCATTCATCTTTGTCACCTGCTTTGCTTCTGCTATTTTTAGCCAGGTGCCAAAGACCTTATAGCTTCCTCAAGTGATAAAGAATTAAGATCTGTTGTAAACAAAGGCTCATCACAGCATTGTTTTTTGTGCCGTGAGAGCTTCTTTCAAGTCTTCTTTGAGTCAACTTTAATTGCTTAGAACCTGGAGGACTTGGACTCTCCAGGAGAGAGAACTTTGTCAATTTTGCTCCAAATCCATGGAGAGGCATTTAATTTTTTAAAAAGAATGTGTTGGAAGAAATGACCAATAAAGGAACTACTTTCTATTTCATTCCTATTCTCATGTCAAATGATAAGGTATAAAAAATAAAATGTAAGTGGAGTAACTTCTAGATCTAGGAGAACATATCTTGTAAGTCCATCCATTCAGGAATGTGCCAATGTTTAGCTCAATCAGTTAATCTCGCTATTAAGGAATTATGATGTTTAAATTTCATTTTTTAGGCTGTTAACGTGGAGGAAAATACTTAATTTGATGAGGTTTACCTCTTTTACTTGGATTTGTGATAAGAAATTAAGTTATTTGGTGTAGCTCACTACCACCTCTGGAGAAAACAGTTCAAGGCACATACCCTGTGTTGAGTCCTTCTCTTTCTGTGAGGCCAGGGTGTTTATATCACAACTAGAGTAACTAGACAAGTGGTGTAGTTTTACCTACCTGATTAACTAGATAAAGCTAATCTAACTAATTAACAAACCTGATTTTATCGTGCAAAGTGTTAGATGCCTATAGGTTTGGCTTTTCCTTTTAAGAAAGTAAAGATGCCTCCTGAATCATTTCTTCTACCCCCATGTTAATCACTCCCACCCTCCCCCTTTAAAAATTATTTTGGAGACTGAAATATAATAGATATTTCCCAGAAATGATATTTCTTTTATGTTGTGCTGTTTATTTTTCTAAAAGATGAAGAAAAATGTATGGTAAAACATTATATATGCACAGAGCCTAGAAATTGTATTTTATTCTATTCTTCCAAGTTGAGTTTTGTGCTAGTCTTATTTTTATCTCTCCATCTCTTGTTTGCAGGGCTGCCTGTTTCCCCCAAGTGTTAATGTAAACACATTTTATTTTGAGACAGATCAGTTCACTTCCCTCTGGAAATCCATCCCTATAATGTGGTAAACCTCAATATAACTCTCTGGTCCGAATGACATTTCATAACTGTGTACAAATCAAACATAGCGTTGATATTAAATGACAACATTTAATGCCTATGTCAACAATTCACTTAAGTCTCATTTCATTAAAACACTCCTGATCTGGGGAGAGGCTGCTTGTCTGAGTAGATAAAGCACTTGACTTTCACCTCTAGTTTCCGGGTTAAAGTGCAGTTGGTGAGCTGTAATTCAGATGGATTTTATAGGTTCTGGCTTAGGGGATTAGAACAGAAATCTAGTTCACATAATTAGGGGGGAAACCTTGGGTCTCCTGGAGAAGTGAACGTCAAAACCAGTGATTTTCGCTTTGTTTCCCGTGTTAAGTCATTTTGTCTTTGGGGATGATTGCCCCCCAAACCTTAGAAATCTTAAATAAAAAAGCAACATAGTTAAGAAAGTTAACACAGTTCATACCTTGAATAATTCTCCCTCCATTTCTTTGCCCACTGCAGTCACAGCCAGCTCTGGGTCCTTCATTCTTGCCCCAAGGAAATTTTGAGAACATTTCTGTTCTCCTCCAGTCTTGGATACTCTCCTGTTTCTCTCCAGGACCCTCTTTGGGGGACTGTCTTTTAATGGTTTTTAGAGTTTAATCAGAATTTATGTACCAGTCTTTTATACACGTTGACTCTTCTGCTTGGTTCCCTGTAGTTAGGAAAGAAACCCAACCTGTAGGTCCCTACTCCAGTGCCTAAATTAGTAAGGAAAAGTCTTTTCACCCTTCCGTGGTCATGGTATCTCTCTTTGTTGGGGTTGCTTGTGTTTTAGGCTGAAGCCAATGAATATACTGTAAGTGGTCTGTAAGGGATATTTGAATAAATAATAATAGTTTCTGCTGCTACTTTAATAATCCTGTAATGTTTCCATTTCATATGACTCACCGGAGTTTGGGACTTGGTTGCAAATCACCACGTAAATCCTTTTGTGTTGCGCCTCCTGCTTTGTGAACCCTCAGCAAATGCAGGTTAATTGAGTGGAGGAGATTAGCCTGGTGGCTGTGAGTGAATAACTGGCGTCTCCAAATGGCTACATATGGTAAAACTCTGGGATTGTGCTGAATTTTTACGTACCTGTGTAAATGCCGAAGGACCCTGAAATAAATTACAGCCCTCTCCATAGTGGAACCACCGTAATGTGAATTAAGTGGCTGTTAGGCTTCTTGCAGGTCTTGATAACTTAGGGAAGGCAGATAATTAATACAACCGAGATGACGGTGGGCTATAATTGGCTGCTTATTATGAAGTTTAGAGATCTCCCTCCCTTCTATCTCTGGGAGAAAGAAATTGCTCTAGCATATGTGTGTCAGAAGACATAAAACTTGCTACAGCAGTATTTTTATTTCCAAATTAGTCTTAAAGCTATTTAAAAGTCACCACAGAACATGCTTTACAGAAGCAATTTCATGGCTCCTTTAGGTTTTTGTGTAAATTCAGATAACTGAAATGTTAGTCTTGATTGATTATCAAAAAGGAAGGAAGTACACGAAAGCTGATGGTGAAGTCTGGGTACAGTATAAAGGAATTGGGGTGTGGGGGGGGTGCCTCATAGTCCCTGAAGTTCTTTCAAAGAATTTCTGTTGTGATTGGTAATATAAGGGGCATTTGAAAGATGATCGTTATTTGAGAAATGTTTTTAAACTAGAAACTTGCTAGCTTTGAATCCCGCTAATACTCACTGGCAATGATAGCCATTTTCCATTCCATGAGATCAATTTGGAACTTGAGCATAATTTTATTTCTGCTTCACAGTTCTTAAAATCCTGTTTGGAAATGTCATTAGGAGGATAAGGGATGTAATGAAAAATACGTTTTCTCATGTACCAAATCAAAGTGTATAGTTATGGAGCTGGCTATCTGTACTGAACAACAGTTAACAAAATGAATTGGCTGCTTTCTGCATTTGAAGTTGTATAGTGTAAAATTCAATGAAACATTCAATAACTGGAAAGATCACATCAGCATCAAGGATACATTTAGCAGGTTTCCTCCTACCATATTACTAGGGTAGAAGCACAGTTTAGAACTCGGAATAAAGGCTATGAATGAAGTTAAGAATTGTGGGAGGCCTGGAGGTAGACAGATAAGTAGGAGTGACTGTGCCTGGAAACCCAGACTTGGATGCAGGCAGAAGGGAACGGACCGAAAGATGGGCCCGTGGGGACTAGTATTTTATAAGAATGGTGCTCTTGTCACATCTTCCGCTGAAGGCTGAAAGTTGTTTTTTGAAACTGGCATCTGTCAGACCCCTCCTTAGGGCAAAGGACGTTATTCTTAGTGGTTGAACTTGCTAGGCCAAGCAGAATGACTATACCTGATTCTCATGCCATTTGGAAAGATGTAGGGTGAAAGAAGCTTTCTTTCCATCCAAGGTTTTTAAACAGTTTTTTAGAGCGGGGAGTTATTTCATGAATGAATGAATGAGTGAATGAATGAAAAAAATAAAGGACAATGTTTGTTTTTCCTGGAAAGATTTTATTTGCTATAAAAAGATTTGGCGTAATCTTGTTTCCCTGGTATAAAACGAAAAATAAAATCCAACAAAATAAATACTTAAGGGGTGTGTGTGTTTGTGTGTGTGTGTGTTTCACTATAATATATAATGAGATTGTTGAACTCACTAGACTATTTGGAACTATAAAGTTAAGCTGTTTTGAAATATTGCTGCATTACACATTGGCTTAGGAGGGAGATACATGTTTTCATATAAAATACTGAGAGCATTAAGTGATGACATTGCTAGGAAACGCACCTCGCCTTCTTAAGCAGTAGATGCAACTTTTAAGAATGCAAATGTGAAAAACTGACGGGAAAATTACAAGAAGCTTACATATTCTTGAATTTTCTCCATCTGAGTTTTAAGTAGGCTGGTGCTAGGAGGGGGCTGCTTCTGATCATGACTCTTCTAGGGGGAAAAACAGTTTTACAGGACTGACCTTAAGTGCAAAATGGATAGTAATTCAAAGCCCTGAGGGGGCTTAAGAAATGAAGGTAGCTTATTGGTTTTGGCAGGGAAAGGGTTGGCTGGTAAGCCCATTGAGCCCCTTAGCTGAAAATGCTGACAAGCTGAGCAGAGAGCATGTGTGCTATACCAGGCACGGTCATTATTTTCATCGGCAAAATGTATTGCTCACAGTTTTGGGTAGTCTGTCCATTTTGTCAGTAATTTAATCTAGGTCGAAAAGGCATGGAGTATAAACTGCTATTGTTGAGCATCCCTGCAGGCATACCTGGCAGGTTCCATTCCAACTTTTAATGAGGAGCCTTGCTTTATGTTGGGGTCCTGCTGGTGGCTTGCAGTATCTATTTTGGGGTATTTTAAGATGGGGGTTAGCTCTTGAAATTGGACAAGGTGCCTGCATAAAAGATGATGAGATTTTTTTCCCCCTCTTGGTTTCTGCTCCTTGTTAAATTGATAATTAGGTGAGACTTTTAGACAGAAGTAAAAATACAGATGACATGGGATTGTGTCTAAGGTGATAGCTTTCCTTTCAGAGGAAGAATAATTCTGAGGATTTGAAATAAAGAATTTGAAGACAGAGACTTAATACATTTGAGATCTTCTATATTTTTGTAGTAATTTTATTTCACAATATGTGCCAATGATACATGACACCTTGAATAATGTATTTTTATACTCCTTTACCCAAGAATTAAGCTGGTACATTTGCAAGATGAGCCTACAAGTTGACTTTGTGATATTGCTATTAACCTCATTCTTTTTTTCTTTCTCTGGAAGGCTGTGCTCCCCCACAACTGTTCCCCAACACACATTCATCGGTTATTCCTGGCTGGGTAATGTTTCATGCTTTCTATGACTTTTCAAAATGTTGCAGTTTATGAGTTGAGAAATGACAAAATAAAATGATTAGTATGTAAATTTTTAAAAGTTTTCTATATTAACAAATTTGATTCTTTAGATCATTTTGGGGATTTCCTTGGCAAAAAAAAGCAGTCATTTTTATATTAATACTTTGTGATATTGTCTTTTAGGTTAACCAAGCAAGTTGCAGAGAGAATTTTCTAAGCTGCTTGCTAAAGAAGGGGACAGTTAATTATGAAACAGCTGTCATTTTTTCTAATCAGGTTTTCAGCAGAAACTGTTGGGACATCTTTTTCCTAACTTATTCACGCTCTGCTTTTACCATATAGGGATTTTTGTAGTAGAGATGGGTTTATATTCTGTTCAAAATAGAATGAGGAAGGGAAAGAATTACCTTTTAAAAATAAGGATGAGAAGAACTCAATCATTTATAGTTATTATTATGATACATGCTATTTATTGAACATTAAATACATGCCAGGCACTAGTCTAAGAAACTCTTAATCTATGTTCAATCAAGAGAGAGAAACTACACAATAATTTGAAGAGGGAAGGTTTACTATAATGACTCATTAACTGTAACTAGGGATTGGAGTAAGGAGCGATTTGCTCTAGTAAGAAGTAAAGAGAATTCTAAAGAATATAGGAATAGCAGATAGAAGGAGCAGCCATTACTCTGTACCAAAATAGAACACCCAAGAAAGGCTCCCTTCCCAGGCTGAGATCCAGATTGTGTTGGAGAGGACTCAGCCGTGGCTCACTGTGGCAAAGAAGTTTCTGTAGTGCTGTGGAACTTGTTGGAAATCTGCCCTCCAGGATGCTGGGGAAACTGTTCATGAGAAGTTGTCTCTTTGGAGGCACTCTGATACAAAGCTATCTGAGGAGGGTGTGGTGAAGCTACTGGCCACTCCGTGCTGCTGGGTGCTTTGCTCCACAGGACACAGGCACTGGGAAATCTTTGCACTACAGGAGCTGGGTATTAGGGAAGCCGCACTTCTGTCTGCAGTGCTCCTCCAGAGCCCTCTACTGACAAAGCTCAACCTTATGCCTGAGAGTCCAGGAAGATTTAAAGGGCCCAGATCCGTTTTCACAGAGCAGGCAAAAAGGATGAGTTTGAACCCAAGAGGCAGTAAAACTGATGACTGGCACAGAAGTCTGTGCTCCCTCTTTTTTAATCCTGAAGGGACTAGAAGTAGTTAAGTGGGATTATTTATCCCATTTTACAGATGAAGAAATTTATTTAAGCTCAGAGAGATTAAGTGACTTGTTCAGGGTCATTTGGCTAATAAATGGCAGATTCACATTTCAAACTTAGATTTGTCATTTTCTAAGGTTCATGTGCTTTCCACCAGCATCTTTGAAATACAGACACTGTCAAGTCAAGAAATTGACCACTGTGCCAAATACTCTTATCCAGATGTTATACCAGAGCTCACTATTAAGTTCATTATTCCATCTGGTTCTACAGAGAAGGGGAGCTATGTGGATAAGTTCCTGTTCTGTTTTTTATTACAGATTATCCGATTTCGAGACTTAAAGGAATAGGTTGTACCTGCTTTAGTGGAGTCCCTGAATCGTCTTTTTACCTGTATCTTATCTGCGTTATTATCAACTATAGTTCAGGCTCCATACCTATTTGCCCATTTGACAGCTCCCAGGGGTCTCAACTTGGGTTCCCTGGAGGGTAAGGGCAGAAGATGATGGTTCTTGTTTTTTTTTTTTTTATTTGAAATGTTACCTTTTCTCACCCCAGCTTCTCTCCCTAAGGTTGCATCTACAGGACACCTGACTCTTGATTGTCTCCTGGCTGAGACTGGGTGTACGACCTTGCTCTTTTGGTACCTCTGTGGTCCTGTTAGGCCACATATGCTTGCCTCATTTTGGGTAATAGACTCATCTCACGTTTTTGTAAAAGAAGTGTCATTCTCATACTGATTTACACTATAATTGTTAGCACTACTTTATCACTTGACTTTGGGTGAGTTACTTAACCTCTCTGGGTCTTAGTTCTTTCATCCATTCTTTAATCTATAAAGGGGAATGGCCTTTCTAAAGCTCCTCTCATCTTAAAAACACTCAGTGGCTATTTCTAGTTTAACATCTTTTGGCAGCATTTCCAAACATGTGAGCTTCAGTTGCCTGATCCCATCCCTGGCAAGTAGTTGATGGATTACAAATAAATGGAAGGCAGTGTGAGAATGTGATTTCAGATTTGCACCCAAAAGAGTTGGAATCTTAGAGACACAACTTAGTTGTTATGAGGTCTTAGACAAGTAATTCACTTTTTTGTGTCCTAGCCTTTTACTTCGTGAAATGGGAACAACAATGCCTGGACCATTGTATTCTGATGAGGAGTAAAGGAAATGATGTGTATGAAGAACTTTGTACATTGCTGGCACATAGTAGGTGCTCTATAAATGATAGATATTATTATTCACCATGAAATTGTAAGATCCTTGCAAGAAGGGGCCTTGTCTTAGTCATGTTTGAATTCCTAGTAGTATTTGGTTATCTAACAGGCACTCAGTAGCATCACCCTTTTGAACTGAAGGGAAGTCCTTTCCAAGCTGAGTGTCTTTATAGAGTAAAAACTTTTCATGTGAATAATCACCCTGGAGTTTTTCTATTTGATAAGCTTGGATTACACATATTCTTCTGTCTTAAAGCAGTACATTTTTATAATTTTATTAAATTTCTCATTAGTAACTTTCTGACTACATGGTTTTTTGATTTTCTTAAAAACCATTATTACATGGTATGATAGTGATAGTAGAAGATTATTAAGAATTCACTATGTGCTAGTCATTATTCCAGGCAATTTACATCTTACTATTTTCTTTAATATTCATAACTCTCTCATTATTTTCATTGCCTAGATGAGAAACTGAGGCATCAACCAGTTAAGTAATTTGGTTAAGGTCATGAGCTGCTGAGTAGGGGAGCAGTGGTCTGTTCCCGAGGCCACTGGCTCTTCACTGCTACATGATATTGCTTGGTTCAACTCTAGTTTTGAAACACTTTATTAGTGGTCACTGATGAAAATCCAATCAAACCCAAGTCAGTCCAAGTCTAGAATGAAAGGAAAGGCATATATTTTAAGACAGCTTGACATAAATCTATTTTTAAACCTTTAAACACATTTTTTGGAATTGCTTTCCTCTTTCCAAATAATTTCTGAGATCAAGATTTGCAAAAAGCCATACACATATATACCTTTTATGTTTTAAGATTAAAACTGTCTTTGACACTGTCTTGTAGTCATTATTAATCCTCTTCTGTGCCTCACACTTAGCCTCTCCTCACTCCTCCACGTCCCCCGCCCCCCGCAAATATAACTACAGCAATAACAAACTTTAGCTTGGTGTGTCCTATCTTCCTTACATAGGGGCTCTGATCAGTTTCTTCCTCCAGTGTCATAATCTGCTTATTTTATCTTTGCTATTTCAGCTAATTTTAAAACATGAGGAACAGAGAGGAATGGATATTCTATTAATAATTTGAAACATTAGTGATTTAATTTCACAATATTTATAAATAAGAAAATGGGACCAATGGCATATTCTTAGATTACATTATTAGTGACATACCAAAATTGTTGGCTAGCCCCTGCCTCCAGTCCATGTGGGCAGAGAGACCAGAGAACTACGGAACCTGAATGATGTGTATGTTCAGGTGCCAACAGCTTATTCCATTTCTCCCTTTAGTTTAGTAACAACATTATTTTCACTGTTAGGAAAAAGATTGACTTGGTAGACTTTAGGAACCACTTTAGTCCGTGTGGATAAATGAAAAAACACAAGTGATCAGCTTTCATCATGACAAATGGAAACTGTCATTTAATTTTTATCCCCAATTATACAGCTCCGGGACCAATTTTTCAGGTGGAATGTTGGAGCCATTAAAAAGAAATAAGTAAACTATACCACATTCCATCATTTTTCTGGCAGCTAACCAATGATCTGTAGCCTTATTACATGTACGTTTTTATAGAGATATTTTTCTCTTAAGTTTGCAGAAGGCTTTATTAACTCTTTACTGATTTCTTCTGGCATGCATTTTTTCCAATTGATTTTCATTTTTTCTTTTTATCACTGAGTGTTGGTTAGAATTTACCTTTAGTGTTGGCTGGAAGTTGTACTCATTTTCATCCGTTATGTTCTTTGATTACTAGAGTTTCATGGAGCCATGTTTTTTTAATTCCAACAGAAGTTATGTTAATGATGCTAATGTTCAGTACAGAGTATGTTCATTTGGACTTCAGACTGTGATTTTTTAGAAACATGGTACATATATAAAACTCATCCAACCATCTTTTGTCTCCTGCCTGAAAAAGTTGGGTATCCTGCAAAAGTCTGTTCCCATAGCATTCTATGCATTTTTCTATTGTAGCATTTAATATGTCATATTTTAATTTGCCCGATTTGTGTCCATATTCCCCAGGAATTTGAAATCTTGGATTCCTTTTGACTTGAATGATTTATCTTTGCATCAACAAACTTAGCAGAATGTTTGGCACATACTAGGTATGCAAAACATGTTTTTTGAATGACTGATTCAATGCTTTCTTATTTCCTTTTGGGGCTATTTCTAATTAGATATTCTTCAACAATATTGAAATCTAGTATCTTCTGAGGACACCAAAACCCTTTATAACCATGTGTGTAGTCATATTTATTCCATCTTGAAAAATTTTGCACATTGGCAGGTAGTCTTTGAATTTTACAGGTGAGAGAACTTGAGATCAGAGATAACTAGTAATATTAAGAACTCCTGAAAACAGGTATAGCTTGTGATTGGAACTATTGACTTCTGACTTCCAAACCTTTTTTCCCCTGTGCTACACTGCGTTGGGACTTTATGCTGATTGTACAACCTGCCATTACTTTTACTATAAAAAAAAATCACTGATTTATTTTTGATGCATAATTAATATATAAAGTGGTGGGGGGTGATGATCAGAGATCAGGTTTGGCTTTGGAGAAGCTGGTTAATGGATGAGGCCTATTGGCTGTGCATATCTACATATGGATTTTTTCCCTTGGTGTTCAAATCCTTTTCCCTTCATTCACCTAATTAGTAATTCATGGAAGCCTTTGGCTTCAAGCCAGAGAATGTTTGTATCTACTTGACTTTAGCGTCAGAATAGTTAAACTTAATTTTCAATAAAAGAGGTACTGGAGTATATTATGAACAAAAGGGCAACATTTTCTTCAGATGTATGCCTTGGCATATGCTTAAAGGAGAAATGATACCCTCTTGTATCTACTTATAAAACTGTCATCTGGTACTGTTACCATTAGAATATGCAAGTAAGCTTATAAACATGCTGATGAAAGGATTCTTTTGGCTTGGAACCTTGTTAAGTAAAAGGTGTTAAATCATGTATCTTGTCCTCAAAGGTGGTGGACTAAACAGCTGCACTTATCCTTATTAATGCCTGTAGACTCCTGTTTCAGAAGAAGCAAATGGCCTTCTGTAAGAGTTGCTGTAGTATGAAGAGTTACTTTTAGTCAAGCTCTTTATTGGAAATATTAATACATTAGTGTAGCTTGGCAAACAGCAAAAACCCTAGCAGTTTGCAAATATTTTACCTAGTTTCTTTTCCTTACTAGTTATAGGAGGAGTAAACTCAAAGAAATAAATAGACATTATTGCTGATCTGTCATAAATCATTGCTTGTGGTAGGTATCTATCTATTTTTAAGGCTACATTAGGTCTGGAAGAACTCTTGGATTTGGGAGAAGAGCTCTAGGATTTGGCTAATATACCTGCACTGATGGAGAAATGGTGATTTTTCTGTCTATTCTCTTGTGCTATAAGCGAGAACTTCTTGTCCCTTTTTTTGTGGGGGTGGTGTGTTGGGACTTGGAATTGGTCAGTCATGGAACTGCAGAGTTAGAAGGTACTTTAGAGATTGAACTCAGCATAATATATCCCAAAAGCTTTGAAGTAGGCCTTTCATTTTGAGATAGCTGTAATATTAGAATGATTTTTCATGTATTATGATTATATTTATTATCTCTGTAATGTCCCTTGCCATGCACTCATTGGTCCCTTGCCTTGCATCCTAGTCTAATCCTTGCTTGTCACTGTCCATCTAGTATGACATCCTTGACTGCACACAGTCTTTGGTGTGCTGCCCTCCCCCTCCCCCTGCCCTACCCAGCACATGCCTCTTATCTGCCTGTACTTTTACTATATCATTTTACATTTCCTTGGTGTTCACCTGACCCTGTGCTGCGTTGAATTCTGTGAAGGCAGGGCTCAGATCTTAATGCATCACAGAATTTGTGGTGCCTAATACAGTACCCAGTCCTTACAATACACAATACTGAATGTATATCATTCTGCTTAAAATAGAACTATCATTTTTTTTGTTTTTGTTTTTGTTTTTTTTTCCTGTAAGTGTAGCTTTTAGGACACCCAATTACACATTGCCCATTGAACTTAAGATCAATTGAAACTCTCACTGCTGTCAGAGTTTCCTGATTTAGGGTTTTGGGGATTGTAAAATAATGAGAAGGGTGCTGAAGGTGTCCCAGAACGACTTCTCATTGATTTCAGAGTCCATATTTCTTTCCGAGTATTAGCCTGCAGCATCAAGGTGATTGGTGTGAATGAGAGTCAGTACCTTGCTCATTTTCTATACTGTTTGATTATGTTTACAAATTTAATAGCACAATGAGCAATTTTCTCACTCAAAAAATCCCTCACTTGATCTTTATGTCTTAATAGAAATTTACTATTCCCAAGCATAGAGCTTAATCCTAATCTCTTCTTCAAAGTTTTTGCAGTTCTATGAAAGAGTTACAGTTATCATTATTAAATGGTAGAAATAAAACTACATTCTAGTTTTTCATTTTTGTTTTTTAAATCTTATGTTTATCTTATGGTATATTCAACATCTCTGTAAGCTTTATACATTTTGCATTTGAGTGCTCAAACCTTCAAGGCCATTGAGGTGTAAGTCATCATTTTCATTGGCGTGTTCCATACTTTTAGTGAAGTACAACACATTCCACTCTTTCCCTATGATGAGAGAAGCCCTCAGCCAGTGTGTGCATGATTTCTAAGCCTATGGGAACAGACGGTGAAGGCAGGACTTCACTCACTCCCTTTGCCCTTGTCTTTTGTTTTGCTTTTTTTTCAGGAGAAAAAAAGAATCTAAGTCCATATTTCTAAGGTCAGTGATTGATAAAATCTTGAACTAAACTTGACCTAGGTTTCTGGACTTGAAGCATGAAAGCTAAAGGGCCACTGAGTGTCTACAGTAAACGCTAAGAACAAGGGTCAATTGGATGATTATTCAAATGGTGGCTTTCTGGTCCCATTGAACCCAATGTCTTCTCCCTCTGTGGATTCAGTGGTGTTTCCTCCAAATTCTCCTTAGCTATTTTTGTATAATTAATACACAAATACTTACATATGATGAACAGTCCCTATCTCTGAAGTAGCAAAGCATCCTATTGCATTTATTTGATTACTTTTAGATTTTCCTGGAGAGGAGGATATAATTTCTTTCTTGTATTTAATTTGTTTTCTCCTTCAAGATTTAGCAAATATTTATTGAGCGCCTATCGTGTGCTAGGCACAATGCCGGATATTGGGAAATAATGGTTCCTAAGACATATAGGATCTCTGTCCAAGAGCTTAAAGTCTGGTAGGAATACAGGCAGTAAAACAATGACAGTATATCATGTGTGGTAAGTATAGAGAGAGCCTCTGTCAGGAGATGAAATGTTTGCTGTTCAGCATATCTGTATAGTGATAATATATTCTGAACCAAAATTAGAGCACAAAAGATAACGCCAAAAAAAAGAAAAGATTATGCCAAATAACTTTTTGCCAAGACCAAGTGTAGATGGAAATCTTCAAAGAAATAGTTGGGACATTAAAATATATGAATGTATGGGACATTTCAGTGATTTATGAGAACAAATGGATAGACTATTTGAAATCAGGCCTGCCCTGGCAAATCCTGGATAAATGTTTGCTGTACTTTCTGGTTTCTGCCACTTGTAGAGCTGAATTTATGGAGCTGTTAATACAGGGAACAGATTTTTAAAAAAATTTATTAATATATAATAAAGGCATAACAGAATGTATTAAAAATCTGATTTACTTTAGAAATTCTGAGCCCAGCTCCAGTGTTTTGATGGGAACAAATAAACCAGAAAAAATGAGCAATTGTTCATGTTCTCAGTGCAGATATTATTAAAAGACCTTCTGTGCTACTGGAGTGTTATGGATTCCCTCTCTCAAAACACCACTTGGCTGTGCTTTGTCACTAAAGCCAATCTGACAATTTCCCATAGATAACTTTGAAATGGCTGTACATTCATGACTTTGCATAATAATTGTATGCCTTTAATATTGCTGAGGTCAGCATGTAGACATCTCTGCAAAACATTAGTTAAATAATTGGTCCTTTTAAGCTGCAGTCTGTCAACGGACCACATCCTTTGAGGCCAGGCATAGAAATGTGCAACGCTTCAGTGTATTCCTCTACGCAAATCAGTGATTCATGGGCCAACAAGGGCAGGATAGAGAAGCTAGCAGGAGATGATGTTCGGAGTAATAAAACATTTCCTAGAAGAGGGTAGGCTAGCTAGTATACTTCCTCCCTGCAGTCAAGACAATACCTAAACCATCCGAGATGGGTACCTATCTAGGCTCTTGTTAAAATGCCATAGCACAAAACCTTTAGGAATAAGAAGTTCTTCCTTGTGCCCATAATATTATCTTTCTCTCCACCTATCCCTTTACCTTTTGGGCCAGTTTTTTCTTTGGTGGTAATGAATACCTGTTTGGCTTTTACTTATAAAATCATTTTACTAAGTCCTTTGCTAGAAGTAAGCCTGGGGGCTCATAGAGCAAATGTTTGAAAAGTCTTTTTGGTTTGGTTAAAGTTTTGCAACTGGTATGCATGGCAGGTAGAAGACCCACTGAAGACTCACTGCATCCCTCCCAGAGTGGGCTCCCTGATGATATTGCTTCACCTTTAAGACTGCTTGACAGGATTTAACCACACATGCAACAAATCAATGCAGTCTAGAGCACAGATGCACTTGATCTATATTGTTTGTCCTTTTTTTTTTGACTGATACAGGCAAAAGAACCATCAGATAGCTTCTTGGTTAATACAGCTTTGTTTTGAAAAGGAGGCAGTGATACATTTGGGGTTGCATGTGGCCAAAGCCTGAAATGAGGTGGGCATTTACCAGTCTGGACGATAAATAGTCAGTATCTAGCTAAACCATGCTACAAAAGGAGCTTGTTTCTTTGGATCAAACCATGTTCTGTAAAAGTTCGCTAATAGTTTATTAGCATCGTTGAAATATATAGCCTACTAAAAATTCTAAATGATCATTTTAATGAAAGCTGTGTCATTTGTGAGTGGCATTTGCCTATAAATTTTTCTAGAGCTATGAAAATAAATTAGACAGGAAGCCACTGGTTTTTCTTTCTTCTTCTGTTTTTTTTTTACCCTTCCTAAACATCCGTGAACAGCTCTGTCTGATTTGTTTCATCGTTGCCTTCCACTGCCTGTAGAACATCTGTTGGAAAATAATGCTTGTCCTGTCAGTTTCCAGAATCAGCAGCAAACTGAAGTGTGTGCACAAGGTAGATGTCAGCATTACACTGCTGCTGCCACCATGCTACTGAAAGGCAGAATTAATCTGGACTGGTAAGATTCCTTTTAAAAAAAAAGATCTAGAAACCCCTATTCAGGAATAGGAAGCTTATCCCAAGATGGACCAAGCAGAACACCAGCAAAGATGTGATTTTGAACTAAAGGCACAAATATAGGATGATTATTGCCTGTTATTTAGTGGATGATTCTTTGTTCTGAGACCAGGTTATACTCTTTTGCTGGAAGCTCACAACAGATCAATAGTAATTTTGTTATGGGCCAGATGTCAAAACAGAAATGTGCTCTCAAATCCCACTGACTTGCTATGACAACTAGTATGCTAAAATACATTCACTCAGCAATCAAGCATTTCATGATGCTCCCGGAGTTCTTGTTTTCTTTCATGTGGAGCCTTAGAGCTATGTATTGTTAGCTGAGATTCTCCTGTTTTGTTTTCCTTTCTTTACTAAATATGTACGTCTTTTGAGAATAGAAACACCTCCTCAAACTCTCGCCTTTTCTCTGCCCTGATAATGAGTTGAACGTAAAGTCTACAGTATAACTTCTGGTTATAGTTATCATTTTTATGGTAATAAATAAAATCTGTGGTAGAAAAATGGTTCTGAAGAAAAGCATGCCAACAAGAAGCATGTTCTTTTTTTAGTTCCTCTGTAATCCAACTTTGGAATTTTAATATTGGTCTGATTAGGATTTGGGAATTAAACCTTTTGTGATGAATAGCAATTTAAGGGTGTTGACTTTACCATTGCTCTGGTATCTTCCTCTTTCTCTCTCTGCTTTTGTGAAACTGTTGCTTACCTACCATCTTTTGGATACAATTAGGATGGCATTCCTTATAAAAGAAAATGTCTTCCTGCACTGATTTGTTTTTGTAGAAATATCCAGAATAAATCAGATAGAAACAACGGGCAGTTTTCAGCAGATGTGGCTTGGAAGTGTAATTTAAAATGGTGTGAGTTTCTTAAATCCAGAGATAATTTGGCCTTGGCCTTATGTCCATCTTTGCCCAGTCTTCTTCCTCTTCTTCTCCCTAAAAAAAAAGGAAAAAGAAAAAAGCCTTTCCTTTTCAGACCAAGGAAGGATTGAACGAGCTCAGAATTGTTTATTCAGTCATATGTTAGAGCTTTCAGTCCACTTCTGAGACAGGACTTGCATTTCTTACCATTACCCTATCTTTTGTAGTGGAAATATCTCTAAGTGAGAAGAAACATTTCATCTAAGGGTGTAAGTTCTCTTAGAATTTATTACTGCCAGATTTTGTTGGATATTAGTCTATAGAATTCTTGGAGCAGATTTCTCCAGCAGACATTTTACTCACTAACAAGAAGAATTCCTTGGATTCTGTTTTTCTTTCATATTTTCATTGCCAGTACTCTTCACAGAACTTCAGTCTCTTTACTCCTGTG
Organism: Cheirogaleus major; assembly: GCA_963574435.1. Taxonomy (NCBI): domain Eukaryota; kingdom Metazoa; phylum Chordata; class Mammalia; order Primates; family Cheirogaleidae; genus Cheirogaleus; species Cheirogaleus major. The sequence continues at coordinate 85,631 of CAUYPO010087932.1, forward strand.
AGCTTCATCAGTAAAATGAAGAGAACAAAGTTCCAGTCAAACTCCGGTACCTTTCTCCGAAGCAGCCCTTTCATTTATTTACTGACCACTGAAAGAGGGACTTTTTGCAACAAAAGCTAAATACACTACTTCTGCATTCCAGGCTCTATGTTAGAAGCAGGAGGGGAGTGCACAATTAATAGTACATCAAAGTCCCACCCTTTCAGAAACCTACAGGCAGGTTTGCCATGCAGTAGAGGTACTGCTCCCAAACCATACTGTTGGGGTACTTGCATGTGTCCCTCCTCATCTCTTAGTTGATTCTCGTGATAACTAAGTGCATAAATTGCCAAGTCATGGGACAGAGAAGCTACCTTGTTCACTGGGAATTTAGTTTAAGACTTGGACTCACAGGACAAAGCTAACCAATTATACTTGTTGTCATTGTTATTACCTCAGCTGTATTTAAGTACAAAAGAGTCTAAGTATATGACAAAGGAACTTGAGATATAGAGCTGAGAGTCAAGAAGAGAATGCCAGGTGATTGCCCCCCAAAACAAAATCCAGTAAATGAGTGGGAGCTGAATATGAGAGGTGCAATCATTATCTGAGAGCGAAACAGCGAAGAAACTCAAGAAGGTGAATCATGTTTTCAGGAACACTTTTGGAAAAACCTCTAAAAAACATTAACCTAAATTAAAAGCTATAAAGGATATCAGAATTAGAAAAAAATATGAAGAACTTGGGATCCTCTTGCCCCTTTACATCATGCGTTGCACATAAGGTGAGGATTACTTTATATGAGGAATATATACATACACATATATATGTATTGTAATTTATTTTAATAGAGTGTGGTGGGTCAGTGAGTAAGATGCAGGAAAACAGTAGATAATTATCTTTGTCGAGTTCAAAGACCCCGCCACCATAGTATAGGTTAGTTTAAGTCCTATTGCCGGGTGTCTTTATAGAGATACTCAAATAGTACTACGTGTGGTTTTTCAAGGATTTTTGTAGGTTTCTTACATGTTTACCATCATGTGCTAAGCTTTTTCCAAACCAGAAAACATTGGTCCAGACCAGAGATTGGCAAAGTTTTTCTGGAAAGGGCCAGATAGTAAATATTTTAGGTCTTGCAGATCATATGATTTCTTCAAAACTACTCCACTCTGTTGTTGTAATGCAAAAACAGCCACAGTTTTTGCTATGTTTATGATTCCCAAGCCATATTATTGGTTAATGTGAAGCTTTACCGTATTATAATGAAATTTTATAGTAACTGCGAACAAGTCAAACATTTATAATAATCCTCAGAGGACTGATACTCCAATCAGAACTCAACTTTCCAGAAAAAATCTTTTAAGGAGTATAGTTCCATTCCATTATATCTGGGGCTGGAGTAGGAATTCAGTAGCCTGAGAGTAGGAAGGGAGAGTTGAAAACAAGCGGCAGTAACCAAGTCCTTGTTGCACACTGACGCTGGGTAAGTGCTGTCCGAAGATTATCTCACTTAGTCCTCACAAAATTTCTATGAAGGGAGAACTGTTCTCCTCCCCATTTTATAAATGAAGAAACCTGGAGAGTTGAGAAACTTGTTGAATATAACATAGTAAATGGTAGGGCTGGATTCCTACCCAAACTCTGATGCTGCTGGGTGTACAGTCAGTGTGGGACAATGTAAATCCCTTGGCTGATTTATAGCACTTAGGCTGGCCTTGCATATGATTGGTCCTGTGTACACATTATTTGTTTTGTCTGTAGCAAAGGGAGTGAGGTAGGGTAAAGTAATATTAAGGCATTAAGGACTAATGAATAGGATACCTTTGTCAGAGGTTCAGTTGAACCTTATAATCAACCCATGTCCTGTCAAGCCAGAATTTGCGTTTGGAAACCAAAGAGGAGTAATGAAAAATTAAAAGTTCAGAGAAACTCATGTATTTAAAAATGTGGCAAATCATAGACATGGAGAACCCAGTGTGAAAGTCCTTATTACTGCGCTCTTGAACTCCCGTTTGATAGCCAGAGTGTCGTGTTTTAGAAAACTGGTAGAAATTTTTTGACTTATTGCCAGTCATTTACTTAAACTTAAAAGATCTTAGCATTAAAATTACTTATTTGAAGTGCTGGCAGGCTAATAAATTCAGGGGGCTATTTTAAACATTGTCAATCTAAAGTGTAATCCTATTAAAATAATTGAGTATTTTCTGTGTGGAGAATTCCCTTGTCCTCCTGTCCACAGCTCACAAGAGAACAACATAAAAGGCATCCTAGAATGTCCTCTGAACATCATTGAACCAACTGATGTGTTTGCACAGTGTAATTCTCTTTGGCAAAGAATTTCCTTAGCTATACCACTTTAAAAGGCAAAACCCCCCAACATAGTGGCAAGTTTATTCTAATAATAGGACATGGGGATTATATTTGGAATGATAGGAGGTCCTGGGAACCTTTTTGGTCTGTTAATTTGAGCTCATTTCTGTGTGTGATTGAGGATTCTGTGTAACTTGAAACGTTTGCTTCCTTCTGTTCATTTCTGGGGCTCCTTTTCATCCAGCAGCTTGGGTTACCTTGAATTAAATTGGTTTATGGCATGCCGTTTTCGGTAAAACTCTGCGAAAGAAATGGTCACATAACTCAAAAAGGTTTGCCCTTGGAGTGATTTAGTCATGCTGGATGATAGCTGAGGAGGCTTATTGACTTTGAGCTCCCTTTGGAACCAAATTCAGAAAGCTGTGCACTTCTGTGGCACCTGTGAGACACTCACTTGAATAGAGCTACTGAGAAAAGCATTTCAGTTATTGGCATTTTTCCTAATGCATTTTGTATTTGTCTATACCACAGGGAGACATGTGTGGTTATTGTTGAAATATTATCTACATGGCTTTGCAGAAGAAGAAAAGCCACTGTACAGCAGTCAACAGATGAAGTCTCAGGGTGTGTGTAATATTTTGGGGTCTGTGTGTCTTCCCCCCCTCAAAACACCAAAACAGATATGTGGCTGTGTTATTTGGATAACCCTATCGGACTTACAAAGCCCACTGTTAAAGGGATCCTGTACTTGACAAGTTGGAGGTTGGTAGCCCTGATTTGGAATGGTATTTAAATTCTAGCATGGCTTTTTGTTCACCTGGTTTGGCCAGGAAGACAGGCCTTGATCATTTGAATAACTGTACTGTGTGAATCTGAGAGAGGAAATCAAACTCTCAGAAGTGCACAGGAGTTAATTTCTTTCTCCTTCTGAACAGAGAAACTCCTGTTTAAATAAAAATTTGTGTGGACAGATTTTCGTTTGTCATGTGTGAGCTGAGCATGTTGCATTTGTCTGAAGGGAGCAGTTTTAAGTAGGTGGATGTGTAATACCCGTAGGCTATCAGAGCCACCTATTCATTTCAACAAATCCCTTCTCATATAACAGCATTGCAGGAAGTTTGGGTAATTGATTCTCTTGAGCAATACAAATATTGGAATTCTTAATCGTTCTGAGAGATGGGCAGAGCTACTGCTTTTGCATTAAAAAAAAAAGCCTGTGTACTCTTCTCAGGTGTTCATTAAACAATTATTGATCGACAGTCTACCATGTGCCAGGCTGTAGCCTAGATGCTGAGGTGCCAAGAAGGAACAAGGCAGAATCGCTGACCTCATAGTCCACAAAGGAAGGCTGATCCCAAATGGATAATTATAATGCATAAATTCATTACTTCAAGAGATTAAGAATGTGCTAGATGCTGGGCGGTGGGCAGGGGAAGGAGGGGACAATGATAAGCCAAACCAGACTTGGCCCTTGTGCCTCTTACAGTGAAGGAGCAATTGTTAAATTTTTTTTTTTTTTTTTTGAGACAGAGTCTCACTCTGTTGCCCCGGCTAGAGTGAGTGCCGTGGCGTCAGCCTCGCTCACAGCAACCTCAAACTTCTGGGCTCGAGCAATCCTCCTGCCTCAGCCTCCCAAGTAGCTGGGACTACAGGCATGCGCCACCATGCCCGGCTCATTTTTTCTATATATTTTTAGTTGGCCAATTAATTGCTTTCTATTTATAGTAGAGACGGGGTCTCG
>CAUYPO010087934.1:0-16776 GCA_963574435.1 Cheirogaleus major
AATCACCAGAACAGAACTTCTCAAACCCTTGATGTTCATTAGCCACATCCTTACCAAACACATTGTTGGTATTTCAAGCTGTCTGTGCTGCATTGGTTACTTGAAAATAACACAAATTTTTGACTTATCCATGTTTTCACAAAAATTGTTCTAAAAAATGTGAAAGATAATCACAAGCCAGACCATGCGTTTCAAAGAGTAAGGATGTACCTTCACAATAAAAATAAAATAAGAAGTGTCAAAGTGAAATGTCAGAGACATCAACTGTCAAACTTAGTACTTAAGAAAATTGGACATTTCATACTTAATAACCTAATAATAACAATACTATAATGGCTTATATGTGGTAATAATACAGTGTAATACTATAGTAATAATAATACCCTTGTATTGTATAAACATTTGTGCTCTGTAATTCAAAGAAACAGAACAAAAACGAACTCATAAAAAAAGTTTAGGCCAGGCATGGTGGCTCACGCCTGTAATCCTAGCACTCTGGGAGGCCGAGGCGGGAGGATCACTCAAGGTCAGTAGTTCAAAACCAGCCTGAGCAAGAGCGAGACCCCATCTCTAGTAAAAATAGAAAGAAATTAATTGGCCAACTAAAAATATGTAGAAAAAATGAGCCAGGCACAGGGGCGCATGCCTGTAGTCCCAGCTACTCGGGAGGCTGAGGCAGAAGGATTGCTTGAGCCCAGGAGTTTGAGGTTGCTGTGAGCTAGGCTGACGCCACGGCATTCTACCCCGGGCAAAGAGTGAGACTCTGTCTCAAAAAAAAGCAGTTTAGATAGAGGAGATAGGAGAAATTTCAAAAAAGAATATTAAAGCTTAACACTCACCTAATGTTGTACCAAGCTGCGAGACATTCCTGCTAGGCTAATAGGAATATTATGCTTATTTTGATCTAACCAAATCAATAACATTTCTATTTCAATAATTAATTCACTATGTTGCTTAGTAATAATTGATGATTTCATTGGAGCACTGCCTTTCACGTGTTCCATTATTCTCACTTTATAATTGTCTCGGTATTCAAGCTACTAAAGCCTAATGCTTTCCCAATGAATGATAGCATCTTGTCTTTCTCCAAAGGCTTAATTATTTCTACTTTCATGTCCATTGTAATCACCTTTCTCTTCACTGCAGGCTCCCCTGGACTTGCAGTGGACTTTTGCTTTGGAGACAGGGTCATCAGCACAAACACAAAATCGAATAAGAAAGTTAAGATGAAAGTGATGCTGTGCGTAAGCGACAGTGTAAACAATGAGACTAGGTGCTAGTGTAAAGATGCTGTGCCAGTGAACGGCTTACACCATGCAAGTTTGTTTACATATGTGGAAAAAACTAGTTCCTGCATTATTAATGAATTAATTATAAATTATCCCTATAGGGAGCCTTGGGAGCCCATTCGTAAGTAAGGAATGCCATAAGTCAGGTCATCCATAACTTGGGGACTGCCTGTATGTGAAAACATACCCACATAAGGACACATCATTTTGAAATTCTAGAATATTGAGGACAAATAGAAGCTTCAAAAGACCTCCAGGAAGACACAGGTCACATTTAAAGATCGAGAATCAGAGTAACTTTGGACTTCTTAGTAGTAATTCTGGAATTTAGAAGTTCATGAAGCAGTAAATTCAAAATTATGATAGCAAATGATTTCCAAGGTAGTACTCTTTACCCATCAAAATTATCAAAGGCCTTAGAATTTACCTCCCATGCTTTCTTTTCCTGGAAGTAACTGAAATGTTCTTTAACCAAAACAAGGTAGTAAATGGAGAGCACTGAGCCATGGGGTACAGAAATACCATTCTGGCATGTGACAGTGGAGGAGACCTCAGCAGTACACCAGGGCTGGAAGGCACCTTGGCCCTTTAAACTGTGCATAAGGATAGTTTGATTAAAGGTAAAAGTAGAAAAAGTAGCAGGTGTTATGCACAATTTATTATATGGCAGATGTAAAAATGGGATTCAGCAATGCTGTATACCTGTTTTATAATCTCCTAGGCAAGTTCTCTAATGCAGTTGGGCATCCCTGCCTTACTGGGAGACTTCACACTGCCTGCATCATGTGGGGAAAAATAGGAGTTGTTAGGAGCTTGGCCTGGTGTGTAGAGTTACTGCAGTTCCATGTTGTCTTCCCTTTGTCATCTTTTTTACTCCTATATTTCCTCTGCTAGCCCTGTTAACAGAAAAAAAAACCAAGCACTGTAAAATAATTTAAGGAGGCTTATTCTGAGCCAGTATGAGTAACCGTAGCCTGAAGATATGCAAACCCAGGAAGCCTTGAATAAGTGGTTCCAAGACAGCTGGGTTAGAGTTTGGTTTTATACATTTTAGGGAAACAGGAACTACAGGTAAAACCGTATATCAATACATGGAAGGTATATGTTAATTCAGCCAGAAAAGGCGGGACATCTCGAAGCAGAGGCTTACAAGTCATAGGTAGATTTAGAGATTCTTTAATTGGCAATTGGTCAGGAGAGTTAAGCTTTGTCTAAAAATGTGTAGTCAGTAGGAAAGAATGTCTAAGTTAAGATAAGGAAGTCTGCTAATCATAGACAAGCCACAATATACCAACTCAGAGTGATCTGTTAAATTGTTGGCCTGCATGTGTGATTTAACCATTGCCTTGCATAGCCTTAGACCTTGTCAATAATTTATTATCTTATTGGCACAAAGAGTCTGTTTTGTCAGTGTTACGACCTTTGTTTTAACTTTAATGCTGGTCAGTTATTTTGTCTAAACTCCAAAAGGGAGGGAGTATAATGAGGCGTGTCAGACCTCGCTTCCCTTCATGGCCAGCAACTTTGTTTTAGAATTTTTCTAGGGTCCCTTTGGCAAAGAGGGAGTCTTTTCTGTCAGTGAGGGCTTAGAATTTTATTTTTAGTTTGCAGCCCCCATCAGTAAAAACACAAACCAACCCAGGCAATCTGATTGTGAATTTACATTTTCCTACTATTAATGCTAATCCTTCACTAAAATTAGCTAGGTATTGAGTAGAAAATACAAACTGTTTTTCCTCTGCTGTCACCCCACAACAATCAACACAGAATACTCCTTAGACCTGTGGTCATCAAGACGTGTGTGAGGGTTTCTCCCTGCCAGGAACTAACCAGTTCTGCAGCAGACACCAACTGGGTATCCTCTACTTCTGTTCCAGTACTATCTACCTGGAGGTAGCATCAGATACCACTAGTTGAGGTCTCAGTCCCACAAGACTGTGCCCCACTTTCCATGCCAATCACAAGCCCCAGGGTTTTTTTTTACTTTGCTGTGACTGACCAGCCATGAATTGGGGTTTCTATGACCCCCTCCTCAGGTTGAACTAATTTTCTAGAGCAGCTCACAAAATTCAGGGAAACACTTGAGATTACTGGTTTCTTGTAAAGGACATTACAGTGAGTACAGATAACAGCCAGATGGAAGAGATGCACAAGGCAAGTTATGTGGGAAGGGGTACTGAGTTTCCATGCCCTCCCTGGGCACGCCACCCTCCAGGAACCTCCATGTGTTTGGTTATCCAGAAGTTGTCTGAACCATGTCCTTTGGGTTTTTATGGAGGCTTCATTACATAGTCATGACTGATTAAACCATTGGCCATTGGTGATCAAATTAACCTCAGACCCTCTCTCCTCCCAGGAGGTGAGGGGTGTGGGTGACAGTCCCAGATCTCTAATCCTGCCTTGGTCTTTCCAGGGACCAGCCCCATCCTGATGGGAGCCAGCTGCCAGTCAACTTATCAGCATAGAAAAGGACATCACTTTGCAGATTCCAAGGATATTAGTAGTTGAGAGGAAGACAATACATATATTTTACAACTCACAAGAGTAAGGGTTTGGGGGTGATATGGGAGGGGAGAGAGAAGGAACTTCAGGTTTTGATAGGCACTAGATGTTAGGAGAAGTGGAAGAGAGGAATTAAGAGTGGTGCTGTGGATATAAAATAGAGAGATATGGGGTGCAGTAGTGCCGGTGCACTGGGGAGACAGTGAGGCTGGATTTCTGGGAGTAGCTGGGAGTACTTGGTGTTTTTCTAGAGTGACTGGCCACCTTTAAGATGGGAGACTGGAAAGCTTAGCTAAAACTTAGCTTCATGTGAATCTGTCAGCCTCTTCTTATGTTTGCTGTTTCAGGAGATCTGTCTGATTGCAGTAGTTCAGTTTGGCCAGCTTTCTTGATGTATAATGTAGAAGCTTTGTTGTTTTTCTTTGACTGCTTAAGATTTTCTTTACATTTGGTTTTCAACTGTTTATTGCAGTGTTCCTAGGTGTGGGCTTTTTGCCTTTGTTCTCTTTGGGATTCATAGCACTTCCTGAATCTGGCTTGATGTTACTTGTTAGTTTTAGAAAATTGTTGGCTGTCCTTTTTTCAGATGTTGCTTCTGCCCCTTGTCAGTCACCTCATTTGGGGCCTTTGTGATCTGTAAGGCCTTTGCCCAAGGTCCTATATGTCTATTTCTTTTAAAATAATTTTTTCCCTTTGTCGCCTTTTTTTAATCCCATCTATACTCCTCCCCTTAGCCCTGTTAACAGAAAAAAACAAATTCTGTAACAGTGCACTAGATTCTTTTTATTTGGTGACAACCCTTGAGCTTGTGTCAGTTGAGGCAGAGGAAACTGTCTGCAGTGGGGTGTTAGCAGTATTGCAGACTTAATGGTCTGCACTCCTCAATCTCCAGATGGCCCCACACAGGGGAGACTGTGGCTAGGATGGCAGTTCTTTGCTTGGCAATTTGCCTCCTCTGAGTGTGGACCATGTGCCTAGGATGTGGGGTCAGAGAGGGGCAGGCCGAGGGGCCTGTGATGGGATCCCAGCTCTGCAGATATGTGGGCGCCAGTGCCCACTCTCTCCATCTCCGTAATGAGGTTCTATGTGTTCACCTTTGTGTGGGAACACGATCTCTCTGTGTAATCTGTGTTAATGCAGCCCTGGTGAAGGAGCCCACACCCCTTTCATGCTTTTCCCATGTCATGAGCATGTCCTGTCCCTGTGAGGTCTGCTCCTTGAGCCTGTGTCTTGGGCTGGGAAGATACACGGCACAGCTGAACTGGTTCAGCACCTTTGTGTGAAACAAACAGGAAGGAAGCCATGGCTGTGAGCCTCTGAGGGTGGGCTGTGTATCACTGCAGCCTGGCTTACCTGAAGCCCTGTGAGATGTATTCACCACCTGGTCTGTGCAATCTGTGTGGATTCCTGCCCTTTTTTTCTTATGCCAGAGTGAAGTGGGTGGCTCAAGGTGCCTTGTGATGATGGCAGTGGCAGTGGCTGCCTGTCACAGTTCCCTGCAGGAGGAGCAATCTAGTCCATGCATTTCAGATACACACTTTTACGATTGATACAATTTAAATGCTTCAAATTTTGAATTATTATATTACCAAACACTACCAGCAGTTAAACCCTGGCAGTTAATACATCATCCAGAATAAGCTATTTTTTAATAACCAGCTAACCTCACCTGTCCTAGTGTTTGAATGACTCCAAACAATGTAGTCAGTTCTCACCTCCCAGCACTTCGTCCATGACTGTGAAGCTTACTGATATCCCAGATGATGTCTAGGGACCCCTGCGAAGCTTCCTGGGGTCATAGCCTCCCAGTGGGGTTCTCTGGGTTGCCCACACAGTATTGCCCAACAGTGGCATTGTTTTTGCAGGTCAGGATTCATCATGCATTCAGAGATGGACAAGACTATGTGCGTTTGAGAGGATCCATAGGGGAGGTTGACCCTGAGTTAGCTCCATAGGATGGGCAGGTTTTATAGGGTGGGGGCTCCTAATCCTTGAGTTTAGGGCCTTGTGCTTGGAGTTAAGAGTGTGGGTGCAAATAGCTGACATTCACTGTCCACCAGTGCTTTACTTGGCTCTGCTGGCCCTCCTACAGCAGCAGTTTGAGATGTTGAGGCAGGAGGGGCTCCATGGTTGGTGCACACAGGGCTGTGCTGATGGCCACTGTTCATGTTGAGGCTGTGCTCACCCTGCTATGTTAGGTGCCGGGAAGATTGAGTTGGGACCACAATTGGACAAATAGGAGTCTGCATAGAAGGTTAGACTTAAACAGGCAGCCATTATAAGGTCTCAGGGAGCTGTGTAATGAAATTGAGCTTTGAAGGACAAATTTATCATTGAAATTTAAAGTGGGCAAAGAGATGGTGCCAGAGGCCACTAAAAGCTCTATTGACTTCATGCCTGCCTGCATATGATTATTGAAAGAGAAGGAAGGAAAGAAAAATGATCTTAAGATTTGAGGTTAGCATTCCAAATGCTGGTGGCTTTCAGGATAGACAAAGGGGGAGCAGGTGGGACAGCTCTATGACCCTCTGATGACTGGCTTGCTTGTATGCGTCCCTGTGGTAGTGGGTACAGCTGGGGAGAGCCCCGCTGTGGGAGCTTGAAGGAGTCAGCAGGGCCAGGATGGACTGGAATATGAGGAAGGATGAGCTCATAAGGTCAGAGGGTGGGTGGGGCACAGGGCCCATGCCAGCGCCAGGCATCAAGGCATTGGGAGGAGCTATCGGAAGGGGCTGGGCACCCTGAGGAGGTTGGAGTCCTGAGCAGTATGCAGAGAGGCTGCACCAAGGCAAGGGTCGTCAGGAAGCTGCAGTATTCTATTAGGAGGATGAGCTTGAAGTGACCGTTGCCTTGACTAGTGGACATTCTTGATGATCAAACCACTGTCACGGAGCAATGGGGACATCTTTAAAAGGCTACACCTGAGTACAGGTCCTCTGGTTAGGCTTGACTTTGTGAGCATGAACAGCTTCTCTCAGTCTGAAGACATCTTTGTATTTGATTTCTCTTTTCCTTTAATTGTATGAGAAGTTTTGTTTTCCCCTCTCTGCGTGTTTATTCCCTCAGAATCATCTTGTTAAAACTGAGGTATGGGCCGGGCGCGGTGGCTCACGCCTGTAATCCTAGCACTCTGGGAGGCCGAGGCGGGCGGATCACTTGAGGTCAGGAGTTCGAGACAAGCCTGAGCAAGAGCAAGACCCTGTCTCTACTGAAAATAGAAAGAAATTAATTGGCCAACTAAAAATATATAGAAAAAACTTAGCCGGGCATGGTGGCGTGTGCCTGTAATCCCAGCTACTCGAGAGGCTGAGGCAGGAGGATCACTCAGGCCCAGGAGATTGAGGTTGCTGTGAGCTAGGCTGACGCCACGGCACTCACTCTAGCCCGGGCAACAAAGCGAGACTCTGTCTCAAAAAAAATAAATAAATAAAAATAATAAGAGAACTTTTAATAGGCAATCTAATTAAGTAACCAACTCCGTTTTTCTGCATGTGGTAGAAATTTAAGTCTGATCCTTTTATTCTAAAACAATGACTTCACCTCTTCCACGACATGGCAGAAAAACACCTTCCCTTTGTTTTGTGTGACAATAGCAACAGTTCCCATGGATGGAATTTATTTTTCATCTGGTAATTCAACCCATTTTGTTTTAGGATGTGGCTAGGAAAAATGAGCCAAAAATGCAAGATTAAGGCAACTTGATTTTTAGGCTGTGTATATAGTTCAGCTTTGGGTTTGGCGGACACAAACAGTTTCCATGGTTTGGGAGTTCTTGTTGTAGCAACAAGTTCCTTGGGCAGCAGTCTATAAAATGCAAGGTCCCTCTGCGAGGAACATTTTGAACTCTGAGAGTAAAAGGATCAGATCAGGTGGTGTCTTGGATGGGTTCTCTGGAATGCCCATTCTACCCCCAGCTCAGGCCAAAAGTAAAACAGTCATCAACTTCTCTGAAGAGTTTTTCCATTGTTTGGAACTTCCCAGTGAAAGTATTCAGCTTGCTAATGTCAACAGGGCTTGAATGGGGACCACTGACAGAGGTACATGACTCAGACTAATATAAAATCATCATATTATGATGAATTTAAAGCAACTGTTCTTCCCTGACCTCCTCCTCCCCATGTATTTGGGAAGGGGAGGTGGGTGCCCAAGAGAGCCAGACTCGTTCATCCCAAGAGTGTTTGTCAGTGACAATCATGGCACATGAGGCTTGAGAATGGATATTGGAAAATGGGCTTTATAGAGAGTGCTGAAGATGAAGTTGAAACACCTGGCCCGGCCAGGCCTCCCCTCACAACAGCTGGGCATACAGCAGGATTCAAGGAGCTGGGCCAAAATGAGGGAGTTTGCATAACCAGGAGAGCCATGGGCCAGTGGGATGAGATCTGGGCAAATTCAACCAAGACTAGATGGCACTGCCCCTGAGGGATTTTTCTAAACTCTTGGGAGACATTTGTGTGTGTCAATTTTGTTCATATAGAAAGGCTTGGATGAAAAGGGCTATTATGGCCTTGAAGAGAATCTTGCAAATAGCAGTAGGAAAGTTGGGAGTTTGAATTCCAGGTCCTTAAAGAGAGGTGAGAGAATAGGGGAGTCAGAGAGACTGTCTCTGGCCAGACAGTGATTCCTCATACCCAGGGGCAAGGGAGGGGGGCAGAAGGGCTCCCCGTATCCCTCTTAAATCTCCCTCCCAAATGCTTACAAAGGCTTGAAATTCTCTACTAGAAATTCACTATTTTGGAGAGTATATATTTGAAACTATTTTCAAAATGAAAGATACAAAATAGATATATAAAACATGCATAAGATAAAATGAATAATGATACCGTCTACCTGGTTTAAGAAAAATAGTTTATCGTTACCTTTGAAGTAGGCTCTTCCTCCTTCAGAAAAAATTGTTATCCTGATTTTTGTGTCAAGCACCACATTTCTTCTCTTTAAGATTTTACCTTTTATATTTATTTCTCTATAAAGCATGTTGTTCAGTTTTACCTATATTTTAACTTTATATTAATGAAATCAGATGATCTTCTGCAATTTTTAAAAATCAATATTGTGCCAAGATTCACTCATGTGTTTGCACGTATCTGTAGACGTTTCTGTAGTTCTTGTCTCATTGTGCATAAAATTGTATTGAATAAATATGACACACATTTAAATTTTCTACAATTGATGGACATTCGAATTGTTTCTAGATTTTTGCTATCACTGAGCAGTGCTGCTATGAATAACCTTGCGTGGGCTTTCTGGTACATGTGTACAAGATTTTGTACAAGATTTTTTCTACAGATGTAGAATTATGAGGCTTGTAAATCTCACATTTATTAGAAAATGCCAAATTATTTTCCAAAGTGGCTGTACAAATTTAAACTTCCACTAGTGGTGTATAAGTGTTTTACATCACTTAGAATATTATATATGTTATCTTGTTATTTCCTGAATGTTTGATTTTTGCTTTTCTGGTAGGCGTGAAATACTATTACATTATAGGTTTAATCCACATTTTTCTTAATACTAATAAATTCTATATTTTCACATTTATTGATATATTTTCTCTTTTGTAATATGTCTGTTCAAGCTTTGACCACTTTCCTTTTTTGTATTTGTGGAATGTCTTTATATATTCTGAATATTAAATTTTTATCAGTGTATTTGCTGTAAATATCTTCCCCCAGTTGGTGGCTTGTCCTTTTACTATACTTATGATGTCCTTCAATATACAGAAGTACTTAATTTAATACAGTTGACATTTACCAATCTTTTACTTTATGGTTTGGGCTTTTAAGTCTTATTTTAAAAATGGTTTCCTATCTAACTCCTATTTTTTTTTTCTAAAAATGTTAGTGTTGGCTTTTTCCTTCAAGTACCCCATTCACCTAAGAATTGATTTTTATATAAGCTGTGATGTAGAAACCCAATTTGATTTGTTTTCTTTATAAATAACTAATTGTTCCAGTACCATTTTTTAAAAGTCCATCCTTTCTTTACTATTCCATGGTACTTCTCTGTCATAACCCACATGTGTGCTCTCTATTCTCTTCCATCCCTGACTCACATTCCATAGTTTTAATTGATGTACTATATAATAATTCTTGAAATCTGCTTAGGCGAATTCCTCTATGCCCAGCCCAATTCTGCTTCAACATTATCCTCACTACTTCCGCATGTATTGTAAACCCAACTTGTCTAATTACAAATATCCCCGCATACATACAAAAGGAAAAATTTTTTTTTAAATCTTGAGATTTTGATTTGCTTTGCACTGAATTTACAGATCTTAGGCAAATTGGCATCTTTACAATATTGAGTTAACCAATTCATACCACAACCAAGCTTTACATTTATTTATTTATCTTTTAGATAATGTTTTCTTGTTTTTTCTATGAAGGGCTTGTACATATTTTGTTAGATATATTGCTTTATATATATATATATTATCTTCTTTTTACTGATTTGTGAAAACACTGTGAATAAAGCATGGCAATTACAATTTCTGTAACCTCTGCCCATGTACTAAGTAAGTAAAAATTGTGAATAAAGTACGCTTATAGAATATTAATATTTTGTTTGCAAATCTTAAGTGGACCAAAAAAATTTTGTTTTCATGGTTTGAGTCAATGATAATCAACTATTCCTGGGAAATTGGTCTTTTCCTATTTTTATTTTTAAATTTTTTTATTTGTATAATAAATTATAGTGTACAAGTGTACTTTTGTTACATGCACAGATTGCATAGTGGTGAAGTCGGGGCTTTTATCTCTCATCCAAATAACATGCATTGTACTCACTAAGCAATTTCTCATCATCCACCCCCTTCCCTCTTCCCTTCCCTTCTGAGTTTCTACTGTCTATCACTCCACTCTCTACATCCATGTGTACACTTAGGAGAATATGCGATATTTGCCTTTCCATGTCCGACTTGTTTCACTTAAGATAATGGCCTCCAGTTCCATCCATGTTGCTGCAAGAAACATGATTTCAGTCTTTTTATGGCTGAATAGTATTCCATTGTGCATATATACTACGTTTTCTTCATCCAGTCATCATTTTTCTTATTCAATCATGGACACTTAGGTTGATTCCATTTCTTTGCTATTGTGAATAGTGCTGTGATAAACATTCGAGTGCAGGTATTTTTTGATATATTGACTTCCTTTCCTTTGGGTAGATACCCAGTAGTCGGATTGCTGAAACATATGGTAGTTCTATTTTTAGTTCTTTGAGATATATCCACACTGTTTTCCATAGTGGCTGCACTAATTTACATTCCCAGCAACAGTGTATAAGAGTTCCCTTTAAGCCATCTGTTATTTTGACTTTTTAATAATAACCATTCTGATTGTGGTAAGATGCTATCTCTTAATGGTTTCGATTTGCATTTCTTGATGATTAGTGATGTTGAACATTTTTTCATATAACTGTTGGCTATTTGTATGTCTCTTTTTGAAAAATGTCTATTCATATTTTTGGAGCTATTATAAATAGTGTTTTTAAAATCTCATTTTGGAACACTTTGTTGTTAGTATTAAGAAATGTAAGTGATATTTACATATAGATTTTTGTATCTAACAAACTCGATAAACTTTCTTACTAGTTGTAATTATTTATTTGAGGGTTCTTTGAAACTTTCCACATGGCTAATTACATTAACTGCAATTAATGTGATTTTTTTCCCTAAGTTTCTATATTTCCTAGCACTGACTAGAACCACTGATAATAAGAAAAATGTATAATGTAATTTACTACATTGTATTAATTGAATGTTTAATGTTACACCAACTTAATATTCCTAAAATAAACTCAATTATGATTATAATATCCATTTTTTACATTATTATATTTGATTTGCTCATGTTTTGTTTGAATTTGGCATCTATGTTCATAAGAAAGATTAATGTGTAATTTCCTTTTCTCATGTCCTTGTCAGGTCTGGGTATCAAAGTAATGCTAATCTCATAAAATACATTGGAAAGTATTACTCCTTTTTCAACATTCTGGAATAGTTTATATAATTGGATTTTTTTTTTTTTCTGAATGTTTGGTAGTGAATTTGCTACTGAAGCCATCCAGGCCTAGAATTTTATTTGTAGGATTTAACTTTTTTAATAGTTATAGAATTATTCAAGTTTTCCTTGAAAACTATTCCTTCTTGGGTCCATTTTGGTAATGTACATTTTTAAAGGAACTTGCTCATTTTTTATTTTCTAATATGAACATTTACAGCTGCTTTCCCTATTTGGTGAATAGACTTTTTTAAAATTCAGTTCAAAATATTTTTCTTATTCCCATTTTGATTTCCTCTTTGACCTCTGATAAATTTAGAAGTATGTTTCTTAATTTCCAAACATATGGATGTCTTCTACTTACAATTTTATTGTTGATTTCTAACTTGATTGCCTTGTTATAAGAGAACATGAGATGTGCTTTATGATCCATTTAATTTGGGCCAATTATCATAAATACTTTATGTGTGCTTTGGCAGTTTGTGTATTCCAATGAATTTTTCTATTTTATCTAAGTTATCAAATTTATGGGCATAAAATTTGTAGTATTCTGTGTTGTCTTTTTAAGCAGAAGACTGTGGCTGCTTTTAATATCTTCTTTTTATCTTTGGTGTTCTGGAGTTTGACTAAGATGTCTCCACTTGTGGATCTTTTAAAAACTTATTTTTGGGGGATTTATTTTGGCATCTTAAGTCTTCACATTGCTGCCTTTTATTAGCACTGGAAAATTCTCAACTATTATTTCTTTAATATTATTTTCTCTCAACTCATTCCTGACCTTAAGGAACATTGCTTGGATTTATGTCAGCAGTGCTTCTGTTTATTTTATGCAATTCTTAACTTCTCTTTTGAAGTTTCTGTGTATTTGTTTCTCTTTGTTGTATTGTGGATAATTTCTTCAGATCTCTCTTCCAGTTTACTAATTTTCTTTTCATCTCTGTTTTCAGATAGGCTTGGTCATTTTCGTAGTCTCTAATCTTTTACTCACATTGCAATACCTTTCTAGCCTCTTCCCTGCAATCGTTTTAGAGTCTCCTGTTCATATCTTCAAAGTTATCTTTTATTTTTTAAACATACAAAATATTTCTGTTGTGTCCAATAATTTCAATATCTTAATATTATATATGTCTGATTTTTCAGACCTTTATTTCCTGGCTTTCTTTAATGGAACCTTGTTTTCTGGCATTCTAGGGGCTCACATATTTTGAAAACTTCATCAAAAATGGTTTCTTATCAGAAAGGATTTTGCTTGTTTCTGTCAGGTTCCTGGGCTACTACCAACCCCTAAACACTTTAAATATTCACCTTGAGGACTTTTGTATAATCTAGGTAGGAGGGAACCACGTAAAATCAGTCTTGCAGCTAAGAATACTCAAGGGAGAATCTTTCTCCCTCCCACCTTCCCCACAGTTTGAGAGAGGCAATTTTCTTCACATTTGACAGAGACAGGGGCAGGTTTATTTCTAGCCCACCCCTTCACTGAGCATGTAGCCCTTGTAAGCTTTTATAGAGGTCTCTCATTAGCCTTGCTACTCTCTGTGTGCAGGCCACTGCTTCTTCCTCCTGGAACCCTTAGCAGTATGAAAGCTAATGTTCAATTTCAGCTTTATCATACCTGGGTTTGGCAAAGCTTTCAAAGCAAAAGCCAACCTAAATGTTCTTTGTGCTCTTCGGGCTTCTTGCTTTAAATTAGGTTTTTTGGTCTCAGAGAATGTCATGCTTTTTGGACAGCTCATCAACAAGTTTAAAAAGATGCTAGAAGACATTTTATTCAGGATTTTTAGTTGCTCCAGCAGTAGAATTGATCAGGATCTCTAGAACACCATGTTATGAGAAATGGATATAAACTTTGCTCCTTTAATTTGAGATTTTAGTCCTTGTTAAAATGCTTGAGAGAGAGTGGTTAGGGCACTATTATTTCTCACAGTGCTATCTTTAGACCACCTCCGTGAAAATCAACTAGCATGCTTGTTAAAATGCTGATCACGGTTCATATCTCAAACTTCCTGAATACAAATCTTGGGATGGAGGGTGGAAGAATGTTTATTAAGTGTTCCGATGGAGAACTGCTTTGTTAAGTTGCTATCTGTCTTTTATGCTTTTGTACAAATTAGTTTTGGATCGTTTTCTGAAACAAATCTTAATAACAAAAAAGCTTAAGAATAGTTGGTATCTGGAAGAAAAAGACTTCTCAATATTGGCATTTAACAAAAGGGCTTTTTTCCTGTAAAGAATCCAATGTTCAACTGATTCCATGTCCCTGGCCACTGCATTGGGGGCATTACCTTCCATTCTCACCTTTCTCTATAGATGTGTAGTCTCAAAGCCAGAGGTTAACTTGTTTTACTGAATTTTCTTCAGATTGTTCAAAACATTGTGAAGAAGGCTTGTTTTTCAGTCATATTTATAGAGAAACCACGGATCCTCAAAAAGGGTAAATAGCTGCTGCTTCTAGAAAGGAAAAAAAAAAACCTTTAAATTTTCTTATAAAAGTATATTTGAGCATAACTTCAATTATTCTCTTAGGAGATTTCTTTGAAATTGATTTCTTAGGTTAAAGGTATGCATATTATAAGATTCTCTTCCCTTAATAGAAATAGTTTTATTTTTCTGATTATAAAAAAAGTATATATTCAAGGTTAGATCTGTGAAGATACTTGAGAAAGATTTAAGAAGAAATTAAAATTACCCCAAACCTACCACCCAGAGAAAACCATGATCAAACATGTTCATATATTATATATGTTGTTAGGCTTTCTTCTTATGCATAGGTACTTTTTTTATTTTTCAAAAACAGGATTGTTTTGTACATGCTCTTTTGTAATCTAATTTTTATTAACATTATATTGTAGATCTTTCTATGTTAATGTGAATTTTAGAAAACTAAATAGTATTTTGTTGGTATCATATACAGTGTGCTTGGCATCTAGCAGAACACCTGATTGATACTAGCAGGTTCTTCATTTGTTCATTCAACAAATATTTCTCACCCATCTTGCCATGCCTGTAACTCCCCCTGATAGTCATCTCCTCTCTTTGCAGAAATGGGAAGCACTCGACATTCATGTGTTATATCATGTGTTCCCTCCTGTCCTCAGTCATTGCCTATTGGATGAGGGGTAAGCAGAGGCCCCAAGCAGCCAACCCAAAGGCTGCCAGTGACCTGACATGTGGTCTCAGAAGCAAAGGCTGAGCTAGCTAAGCAGAGTCCGTTTCTGAAGAATTTGAATTCAGAAATACACAGAGGAAGAGGCAGTTAGAAGCAGGGGCAGAACTGAAAAGTCATCTCCCAGTGCAAGCCTGGAGAGGACATAAAAGACCAGATTTAGGGTGCATTCATGAAAAAGCAGAAACGGGGAAGTAACGACCAGACATGGAGAGGGAAGAAGACAGTTGGAGGGGTGCAGGAAGAAGTGGCCCATGGAAGGGAGCTGAGTCAGTTCAGGGTGAGCACTAGAGCAAATCCACACTCTCATTCTCAGGCTGTGGGGCTCTCCTTTGGGTCACCTGCAGCTTACATTGGGGGTGGCCCACTTCTACCATGGCTCTTATTGTTAGATTTCTGCTAGATTCCAACTTCCTAATATTCCATGTACCCTTACAATTGCATCCACCAATTTATCCACCCATGGTTTGGTAGTTTGAGTGAGCCTTTGTCCTCTGAAGCCTAAAGAATATATTAGTAAATAGCACAGTTGCTTTGGTTAGAACCAAGAGTTAGTTAAGAGAGTGGATTTTTGGCTTTAGGTTTATAGTTGGTTTGTGTGTGTGGAAATTTTTGTTTAAATACATTTCTTGTTTCTAATTTCATTGCAGTATGATTAGGAAGTGTGACCTGTACAGTTTGTACTTTTTGGAATATAAGGTTTTCTTTGTGGCTGCGAATGCTTCATTTTGAAGTAGAATGAGTTCAAACACTGTCTAGCCATCCCCAAGCCAATTTGGTTTTCTTTCAAGGAAAACCACAGGGGTCTGTAGTTTCCCCTGTTGTTAGGTGTGGTCATGGACTTCCTTCCCATGTTGTTAGGTATGGCCATAGGACTTCCTTCCCCTGTTGTTAGGTGTGGCCATGGGACTTCCTTCCCCTGTTGTTAGGTGTTGTCATGGACTTCCTTCCCATGCTGTTAGGCATGGCCATAGGACTTCCTTCCCCTGTTGTTAGGTGTGGTCATGGACTTCCTTCCCTTGCTGTTAGGCATGGCCATAGGACTTCCTTCCCCTGTTGTTAGGTGTGGCCATGGGGATTCCTTCCCCTGTTGTTAGGTGTGGCCATGAGACTGAGGTCTGGCTAATTGAATCCAATGAAAGAGAAGCACGTTCACTTCCCAGGCATGATGCCTTTGCTCTTTCTGGTCTGCATGCCAGTGCCCAAGGCGACTTTGTAAATCATAGGTACCGTGTTTCCCCGAAGATAAGACAGGGTCTTATATTTATTTTTCCTCAAGAAGACACTCTAGGGCTTATTTTTAGGGGATGTGTTATTTTTTTTTAAGTACGGTACAACAATCTACATTTATTCAAATATAGTTAAGTCATCTTCTTCTAGAACATCATCATAACTCTCCAAACCCTGAATTCCATCCTGAATTCTTGCAACTCTATTTCCTTTAGAACCATTGGCCCCCAATCTCTCATGTCGAGCAATAGAGCTCTCATGGGGCAGATGAGAAGGGCTGCTCGTCTTCTTTACCGCTCCGCGACGAAATGCATGGGTTGTGCAGATACGGCGCGTAGCCACGCCCATCACTAGGTCTTATTTTCGGGGTAGGGCTTATATTGCGCAAATGCTTAGAAATCCTGCTAGGGCTTATTTTATGGGTAGGTCTTATTTTCGGGGAAACACGGTATAATGGCAGAGCCTCTATTGGTCAGAGTCCCTGAATAACCGCATGGAGCAGAGCCCCTCCGCTGCCAACTGGACTATGTGTGAGAGAGAAATAAACTTCTCTTATGTAAAGTCACTCAGCTACTAGTGTCACAAAAGC